>APFE031661003.1:83104-129324 GCA_000404065.3 Pinus taeda
AAGACATTTCTCCCCTTTGTTGTCCAACTTCCTCCTTAGCTGATCTGGAATGTGTGCATAGGCCACACATCCAAAAACTTTCATGTGGGTGACTCCTTGCTTTCTCCCACTTCATGCTTCTTCCGGCACTTTATTCATCACAACTTTTGTAGGACACCTGTTCAAAATATACGCTGCACAATTTACAGCTTCGGCCCAATAATCATTTGGCAAATGTTTTGCCTTCAACATGCTCCTCGCCATATCCATAATGGTCCTGTTCTTCCTTTCAGCAACTCCATTTTGCTGCGGAGTGTACCTTGCTGTAAACTGCTTGTGAATTCCATTTTCTCTACAAAACCGTAGGAATTCTTTGGAGATATACTCACCTCCTCTGTCAGTTCTCAAAACTTTAATATGCAGCCCGCTTTGATTCTCCACAAGTGCTTTGAAATTTCGAAATTTTTGAAAGACTTCACTTTTATTCTTCAAGAAATAAACCCATGTTTTTCTTGTAAAATCATCAATGAAAGTTAGAAAATATTGGCTGCCTGCTAGTGATGGGGTTTGCATCGGTCCGCACACATATGAGTGGACAATTTCTAAGGTTTCTTTTGCCCTTATGCATTTCCCTGATGGAAAACTTTCTCTGTGTTATTTTCCCAATATGCAGCCTTCACAAAGGCTGTCTGGTTTCTCTATCAGTGGTAATCCTCTTACCATCTCTTTTCTGCTCAACAAATTAAGACCTCCAAAGTTGAGATGTCCAAATCTCAAGTGCCACTGCCAATTGTCATCTTTATGCACACTTTGGAAAGCCTCTTGGGTAACTGCTGCAATTACCTCTTTGTTCTTCAAATCTGCTCTTATTTTGAGAGGGAACATCTTGTTCCTCGTCATCTTCACTTCAACAATACATCTTTTGCTGGGTGCTATATCCATGATGGTGCATACATCATTCTTAAAGAAACATTGTACCCCTTATGGACAAGCTGTCCAATACTCAAGAGGTTACACCTCATTCCAGGGACATAGTAGACATCTGCTACGGTTTTCCTTTCACCCTTCTTTGTAAATATTTTTATTTCTCCTTTTCCCATAACAAAGATTTTACTATCAGCCCAAGTGTGACTTGTGACTTCACACTTTGATCTAGAGCAGAAAACAAAGCTAAGTTTCCTGTCATATGGTTGATGCAACCTGAGTCTAGAAACCATATATCTTCACTATTCGTTTCAGCCATGTTACAAGCTATTAAAACATTATTTTGGCTGATATTTTCTCTAGTGATATTTGCACTAGAACTACTACTCATATCATGCTGTTTCTTCCTACATTCATTGGCATAATGCCCATATTTTTTACAATATTGGACATTGGATTTTTCATACCTCTGTCCTTGAGCATGATGTTGTCCTCTTTGTTGGCTGCTGCCTTGGCCTTGGTTTTGATCTGAATTACTGCCTCTTCCTTGAGCATTTGCTGGATTGTTCCTTCCACCTCTGTTCTGGCTTTTGCCTCTTCCTCTCTTGTTTCCTTTGCCTTGACCTCTTCCTCTTCCTAAGGAGATGTGGGTCTTAAAGGCTTGCTCTAGAGATGAGTTTTCATTTCTACTCAACCTCTGCTCATGAGTTATCAGTGATGCATGAAGTTCATCAACTAAAAAGTTTGAGAGATCCTGTCTCTTCAATGGTGGTGACAATGGCATCAAACTTTGAGGGTAAGACCCTCAATATTTTCTCCACAATCCTCCTTTCTTGAATGGTTTCTCCATGATTCCTCATTTGTGTGACCATACCAATTACATGTGTGAACAATGAGTCAATATTGTCTGACTCCTTCATGCACAGATTCTCAAAATCTCTCCTCAGCGACTGTAGTTTTGCTGTCCTCACTTTCTCCATGCCTTGGTAGGCTGTCTTGAGAGTTTGCCATGCTTCTTTGGATGTCTTAGCTCCTGCTATCCTTGGAAACACACTCTTGTCTAATGCTTGATACAAAAATACAAGGCTTCTGAAATCCTCTTCCTATTGCTCTTCAATAGGTCTTTCTCTCCCTGAGTTATTCTGTTAAACTCAGTCTCATTTTGCTGGGTTTCATCAAAACCAATCTTCAACAAGTTCCATAAATCTGACAGGCAAACAGCTTCATTGGTTATTGCCCAATAGTCATAGTTTGTCCCATTAAACTGTGGGAATTGAGGGTTAAACAAACCCATACTAGTGCTTGTGCTAGCCATTCCTTGCATTCTCAGTTATGCCTCTAAATCCTTGACTGTGTATTCAAAATACTGACTGTTCTTTCAGTAGTAACACAAAACTAGTCTGAGAGATACCTGGATTCTTTTGCTGAGTCTTCACTTTGTTGGAGAAGTTGCTGCAACAAAATCCTTCCTAAAACTTCTTTGAATGTCTTCAAAGAGCCTAAACCTGCTCTGATACCACTGTTGGGAATTTTTTCTGGTAAAATCCCAAAAACAACAAAAAAAATTCCACACAGAGACAATGCTCTGTTTTCTCACAGGGTCTTTTTAACACAGCGGAAGCATAAGAAAAATTCTGAGCACAGAGGACATAGTTTATACACACACCAAGGATTTCTATTTAAAATAAAATGCAGTTACATATTTTAAACTTCCTCTCTCACAGAGGGATTCACCGCTTGCATTTCACCAAAAAAAAATTACACAGGAGCTTTTACTCACGCTGCTGTGTAACTCCAAAATGCATGTTCAGAACATTACATATGCACTACAGTGCTTCCCTCTCATTGAATACATTTACCAAAAAAAAATTACATTGATATATGACTATGGGAGAGGAGACTTACATCGTCATGCTTCCGTAAAAAGAAGGACAGTAAGAATTAAATGGTTTTACTGATATCTTTCTATGCCCATACTCCCCCTCAGGAAAAATTAAAACTTCATCAAAAACTTACCAACCACAGTAAATAGCATTTACTGTTTATTGAGATAAATGGCGGTAGGAAAACTTTCACTTCACGTCAAAATCATTTTCCAGGCCTTTACATCAACATCATACAATATGCTTTTGGAACTCTATCGGGTCGGGACTTCATCGAATGACACAACAATGTGCACCCATGGTTTCCCCCGATTCCGAAATCCCGATCACACATGGCCCGATACCTCAGATATATATATATATATATATTGTATATATATATATATATATATATATATGTGTGTGTGTGTGTGTATATATATATATATATATATATATATATATATATGCCTAAAATTCATAAAAACATGAAACAACCACTGGCGACCCGAAATAGTATAAAGTAAAGTGTTGAATACCAATCGCGGTCCAGAATATCGGGTCATAAACATATCGCATTGAAAAACGAACTGCCCACTTGGTTTTCCCGATAGCGAAAATACTATGGACCCGATAATTTATCAAAAGGGATTAATTCCATCATCGGGTCCGGCCCATCGGCAATAACAAAACTTTAGCTGCCATTTCGCCGATGCGATATCGGCGATCTCTTATCGCTGGAGTGTTCATCGCTGCTGCACTCCTTTGCCGATGCGCAGTTGGAATTAATTTTTCAACACTCCCCTCTGTACATCATTCGCCTCAAACCAAAAACATCTGCCCTTCTAACAGGATTTAACACAACTTTTGACCGTGGAACAAAAAAGTTGAGAAAACATAAATTCTATTAACTTTTAAAGGTAATATTCATAGAGGAACAATACAGTGCTCTCCATTAGAGCTCCTCTCTTGTCCTACTCCTGTACATACATATCTATATAATTCTATAAGCTTAAAGAAATATTTAAACTATTAAAGAGATAATTTGACATTTGCCCCAAAATTGTGTACCCAAAACTACCTACTGGCTAGGTAGATTCTAATTACAATTACGAAGGTCATATCGGCCCCAAAGCACCAGTTCATCCAATAAAACAACAACTCATCAAACTAACAACCTACTAATTCCATATTCTTCCTGAATTAGGACACTTGTATCTAAATTGTACTTGCCTAATTCTAATTTCTATTAATTAGAATGAGGGAATACATCTTTTTTCATAATTTACATGACTCCCCTTTCGGTTTTGAAATGTTGGTTGGTTGGGGTTGATGATCCTGCATGAGACTTTTGGGGTTAAACTTTTTCATGATTTCTTAGTCATGAGGATTCTATGTTAAAATTTTCCATGACTTCTTAGTAATGAGCATTCTATGTGTTCACTTTTTCTTGGTCCCATACAAAATGATGTTGTGTTTCATATGTTTCTGTATTTATAATATCCCAAGTTTGATTTTGTTGCATTCCAATTGCTTTGTCGAGGAAATCTTGTGTAGTCACCATGATGTTGTCTACCCTTCTCCTTTCTTGATCCCAAATCCTTCTTTGTTTTTGTCTCACACTTTCTATGTTAATACAACTCATTATACTCATTCAGTATTTAAACTACTATTGTTTCCTCAACCTCATACGACTCCTCACGCAATCATGTGTAGCTAGTCCAAAATTTTGGTTCCAGTCAACCTCGCGAATACCTACAAGGCTTTAGTCTCAACTCCATCAAATTTGAAAACAATTAACAACACTTATATTACAACAAAAAAATATTTTCCCTTCGTCTTTATTATAGCCCTCGACCATTTCAAATTGTTTGTAGAACAATTTCTTTCCCTATAATCTTTGCTTGAAAATAAAATAATTTTCCATGATATAAACTAGTCTCAATCCTCTTTTCCTTTTCTTCTTTTGATGGCATTTGTTGTCCTTTCTCCAAAACCCCAATAGTCCTCCCATCATATTATTTTCCCAAAATCTTCACAATGGTTGGGTTACATTCTGTGGCCAATTATTCCATCTAGCTTCTGCAAAATGAAAATTTGTCTTCAACAACCTTTATACTTGCACCAAGACATGTTTGGATTCTCCTTGTCAAGATATTGGTCACTGTATCTTCTAACCATCTTAAGACTTCTTGGTTTCCTATGTTATAAATAAGCCAAATTCAGTCTCTTTGCAATACGTTTTCCCACTCTTCATCCTTCTCGATGCTCTACCCAACCTTGGGTATTGTGAAATTTACAATTGCATAAAACATATGAGTTTTAAAAAAATGATGCCTTTCAGCCTCTTCTATTGTCCTCTTCAGTAGTTCTTCCTCATGGTGACTATTATGAGAGTCTAATTTCTTTCACCCTTCAATGTATTGAGAATATAACGTGACAACTATGTGTAGCTTTCCTCCCTTATCATCATTGGAACCCACATCGACATACAAATTGTTAGATTTAAAATGTAAGGCTCTCTGGCCTCATTTGAAATCTCTGCACCCAAATCTCCATCTTGATATGAGTTCTCTGTTAGATTCAATCTCCAATCACGACCTTTCTTTCATGGGATGTTTTAAAACCCTTTGTCCAGCACTTATTTTTTTACATTCCTCAACTGTATTTTCTTCCAACTCCACCGTAACATGCATGATGCACACCTTCAAGTCAACTATCCTTCCCTCTAGGGAATTAAATTTCTCATCTAAAACAACAAAACTAATTTGAAATAGACTTCTAGTATCATCCACTCTCATCCACTCTCGTCCATCAAGTTCTGATTGTACTTCTTCTAGCAACATATTTTCGTCATCATTTTCTATGAGTGCTTCATTTAAACCTTGTTTAGTATCTATCTCACATAGTTGCAGAGATGCTTCTCATGTAATTTGTTGTCTTGAACATCTCCCATAGTCCAAGAAACTTTCTTCCATGTTCTTCTCTTTATCCTCATTATCACCCCCACTCCCTTGTATAATACCTTTTGAGGGTTGCTCTTTTCCCTCAACATCATTGTTTTCAATTCCCATTATGGCAGCCTCTCCTGACTAGTTGCAACACTCCCCTTTTCTTTCCCTCAGTATTCAGACGTGATTTCTGTAGCTCCTCCTCTCTACCTGACATTTTATCCATGCCGCTAGCCTGCATTCACAAAAAAATCACCAATTTTGAAGTCAAAAATCCATCTAGCCTCTTCTAGTATTTCTTCTACCAATTCTCCTTGGTGACCTCTCATGGGACCTTCTCCACATTCCTTGAGACATTTTATTGTCGTCTCACTATAATTTTGTTCTTGCAATTTCCTTTGCTACTTTAGACATTGCACACAATTCAGAAGACTCTCAGGCATTCTCTCTTCAGCATCTTCTAATCCTCTAAGGGTTATGCCTTGCTCTAGTTCAAAACTACAAACTACTTCATCCTTAGGATCAACCAATTTGAGCTCTTTTTCTTAAACTAGAGCACTTAACAAGTCCTTCACCTTCCTCCAAAGCTTTCTGCTTTCAGGGATTTTCTTCTTAAAACTCTTTTGTCTGACAAGAAACTTAGACCTCCTCCTTAGCTTCTGTCTCTCCATCTGGTATTCTCTTTCTAGTGGAATCTTCACTAAATCGAGCCTCTATTTTATCTCATCCATATCCTTGTCAAATTCCAGTTGAGTTAATTTCCTTTTCATGCCATTTATCTTGGCATCCTTTTTACCTCTTTGATGGCTTCTCTGTGAACCTTGATTATGGCAATCATTAACCATTTCCTTTCCTCCCTTCTCATGAGCTTCTACTTTCCCACTCTTTGATGTAAACAAACTCTTGTAACGAGTCGTCCCCATTGCTTGTTACCTTAACAAATGATGTACTTATTCTCAGCCTAGGCTATTAGTATTCCGTTGGTTTCCTCCTCTAGAACCTCTTCAGTACTTCTTGATCCTCTTTGGATTTTATTGCACCTTGACCACATCTTGAGAACTCCTTTATTTCTTTTCTCTTGATGACCTCCTTTCTCCCCTTCAACCTCCAAACACACCTTTATTTTCTCCCTAGGAGGCCTCTCGTGCTACAAGGATTATTTTCCACTTTTTCTGAAAATTTTACTAATTATTTAGAGCTCTTAGTGAATTTTCTACCTACAAGGGTTAATTTCTAGATTTTTTTTTTAACAAATAACAAACCAATTACCTGTCAGCTTCTCAACTCTTTTGCAGCTCTACACCTTGCTAGAATTTCTTTCTTTGTACTTTGATATCTGTATTTTCCCTTGAGTACAAGATTCTTTTCTCCTTAAGTCATCCTTTATGTTCGATCTTTTATGCCTCTATGTACTTCCTATCTCCTTAATTCAATATTCATCGGCTATGCGCAACTTTTTTCACTTCTCCACCTTTTCCATGCATGCTCAAATATAATAAAATCACTACTACGTGCCCTAATACAAGAAATGATGCAGTGATAGCTGGAGATTTCTTCTACAACCACAACTTTGATCTGACCCAAATTTTCGTGAAGGAATCCTCTCTCGAGATTCCCAAACAACCATAAATATCTCCTTTATAATGGCGTGATTGCAATTGCATGGATCCTTGACTCCTTTGGGTTTCTTGTGAATCAAAACTCATCCATAACAACCCAACTGAAGTTATATGTGAATCCGTGTGGTCTCTTCATAAACCCCAACGTCATGGTCCTGCCCAGCAAGTCAGGGTCGAGGCCTGACTGTAGTTCAGATGTTGGAACCTCACTCCCTTGCAATTTTCTCTACACACTGCGACTTGTCCATGAGATGAATAAGTGATTAGGAAGATCAGTGTTTGGACTCATTCAGATGCTCCCTTCGCAAATATTATATGCACGTTGAATTGATCAAACCAACTGGGACTTGGTCCCCACTTAATTTGTTTTCCTTCCTACCTTCTATTGGTGCGATTAGTACTCATCAATGTCCCATGGTTGAGAAAGGAAGCCAAGGAGGTTACCTCAAACCATGTTTAGACTTGGTAGCTAGCCCTGCCAAATCAGAGAGGGCTCTCTCAAAAACAATATCACAGTTAATGGAAATAACTGGAGAATATGTAGATCTTAGGCTAGGGATGTAGCACAATAGGGTTTGATTTAAGGTTTGTTGGAGAGAAGCACTAGGTCTAAGAACTAGGTCAAATATACCAAATGATTAGTTGCAGAGATAATATGGGGCAAGGTAGATACAATTAGTGGCACAAAGTATATTTGTCATTTTATTATGCCGAGGGAAAAAGAAGAAGCAAAATGAGCATCTAAATATGAATTCATTTACATAGAAGGAGAACACTTATGTGAAAACTTCAAACAAAACAAAGCATATTGATCATGAAATCTTCTTTAAAACTTAAGAGACAATCTCCAGAAGAATATAGATAAATGGTATAAATGCTTAGTCATCAAATGCACCATGAAAAATAAAGAAACACAATTCCACACACCACATCACAAGAATCCCATGAAAATAGTTGCAGCTGCATATATTTATGCAAAAATGTCTAGTACACTAGTACAAGAGATGAGCTTCAGGAATCCAACCCCCTCTATGAGTTCATTCTTGCTACGTATAGATGTAAAACAACATTTTCCCTCCAAGGGGTCAAATCCTCCTTCTAAGGAACTGATTTCCTACTCCTACCTAATCCCTACCACATGATGAGTAGTCAGAAACTACTTGCATCTTTTACATTGACTAATTTGAGTTTGACTTGAGAGCATTTAAGTACAAAATATCAACTCTTAACCATGTTTATAACATTCAATTACATCAGGTGAAAACACTTAGAAACTAATTACATCGACCAAAGTTGACTTTTGACAATGAAAACTAAGAAATAGGCTTCCTCCATAGAAGCACAGTGTGGGAACAAAAATAGTGGTAGAAAGGTGAAATTTTACTGGTTTTCGACCTTTTCATGTAAGTCCATGAGCTGACAAGATACCTAAAGTAGATTTATGAGATATACTAACCCTAAGATACCTATACATGTTTCCCATTTGTCATTTGGATCTCCTAGGAAAAAGCGTAGCGTGGGCACGTTGCATTTCTGTAGGATGCCTTTTTGCGAGTGCACACAAAACTCCAAAAAAATTCAAAAATTTACCAAAATTTGTCTCCTTTCGCATTTTATAACATGGCTTCAAACAAGTAAGGAAGAATCACCCAAGAGATCAAGATTATCTCTCTTCCCAACCTTCTTTAGGGTCTTCTTAAGCTTCTTCTTCATGTTCTTAACCATAATTTTGCACACCATATTTCTTATGTAATAGTTCCTTGCAATATGCCTCTGCAGGGCAGTGTTTCTATTTGCCTTCCTCACAATCTTCTCTAGGTGCACACTCACTCGTTCAAACTAATATTCCTTATTCTCTTCAATTTCAGTGGCTATGGAGTCATGAAATGTTTTTAGGGTTTGAGGAGGAGGGGGATTTTCTACTTGTTGTCCCTTCTTAGCCATGGCTCTAGTTGTAGGTCCCTTTGGTTGTACCTGTGTGTCTCCATCCTGCTTTTGCTACAATAATGACTACCTTACCTTTTTCCCTAGTTGCGTTGTTGGATGATGGAGGCTCTTCATGTTATTTACCATGGTGCATTAGGCTTAGCTTTAGTAGCATATTCTCTTGTTTCAAGAGAGGCACTGTGAAATTGGGTTTAGAAAGGTCATCACGTAACTCTTTAATTTGTGCCTTCTACTCTTTAATGATGTCTGCAATTGAATTATTTCTATGGTCAACTATTTACTCTTCATGAGGTATCTCTTCATCATTATGCTACACGTATGATTCATTTCCATGCCTATGTGATTGCTCCATATCCTCTCCCTAAACTTCTTCAATTGTATCTTCCTGAAGAAGTCTTCTACCTTGTGACCTAGTAAGAGGTTTAGGTGTAGGCTTTCATTTAGCATCTGAGGGTAAAAAACCAATCTTTTCCCCTTCTTGTAGGTTTGAGAAACTCTTCTCTAGGATGTCTTTTGGTCACTACAGGAGCGTTGATGCTTTTGGATTGAGAAGACATAAGCAAAAGAGCTATTAACTCCAAAAATGTCTCCCAAGACATATTAGCCTGTGTGAACTAATGAAGAGTTGTGACATTGATCAAATCATGATGAAACAAGCTTTCCTCATGGTCTCTTTGTTTAGTTTTCTCTTTCTCAGTCATCTTAACCAGGCCTCTGAACAAGTAATTTGGTAGGTTTAGTTGTTTGATGGATGTGAAATGAATCGCCAACCTCATGTGATACTCATATAACCTGTTGAACCTGCCTTCATAGGTGAAACATTTCATAATCATCTTCATCAAAGGATTATATTTATCCAATAATTTCCTCCAAATAAAAATATGATATTGGGTTTCCTTATACTATTGTTTTAGGAACACTTTGTAGTTTTCAATGTCCAAATCCATCCCCTTAAACCAAATTTCTCCTTGATTGGAGATATTAGTGGTTGAGGCTATAACCTATGCTCAGACTTGGAAGTCCATCCCTATTATGGTGGTCTTGTTCTTTCTTGAAATTGGTGGAAAAGAGACTAGTTAGCTCACAATTATAGCCCACTTCGTGTACTTTCTCACAAAGCCCACTTGATGAAATATGAAGCATTGATATCTTGCATAAGAGTTGGCTCATATCTCCAAACTTGTCCCCCATTTTTTTATTTCTTTTTGTCACTGGCCATGTTGTTGGTTTTTCTTGACTGAAAACCCTAATTTGATAGGTGAAAGGGTAGGGTTTTAGGGTTGCAAAATAGGGAAAACATAACATCTAGTTTAGGGAGGGAAATGTAGGGGATAGGAGTTAGAGAAAATTTTAGGGAAAATTTAGGGGGTAGGGATAGATGTTAGGGATACAACGGTAGCGAAATTTCTTAGAATGGGAGAGGGAAGGAAGGAAAAAGGTGAGAAACACGGGGAAAACCCAAAAATGCAATGTGGGCTTAGGTCTTTGGGAAAAAGTCGTGATATGGGGAAAGAGGTACGACAAATGGTTGGGGATGGTCTACAAAGTATATACAATAGCGTTTATGTAGAAAACATAGGGATTTTCTCCTAGGAAGAAAGCAAAAACCATGAAATATTAAAAACGCAACATAAAACCCTAAGAGAGGGATTTCATCTTTTTTTGAAGCAAATCACTACATGAGAGGGTTGATGAATGCTTCACTTACATGTTTAGGAGTGTTGAAAACTTCTTGAATGAGAAATAACCTCTTTCTTGCTTTCTTTAACTTTCAAACTCAAAAATGAAACAAATTTCTAGAAGCACAATGTAAATGCAACGAAAACACAGTGAGCTAATGGGCAAGGTGTTTTGATGAGGAGATGGATGCCCTGATTGTTGAGATGAGGCACATTGGTGGATAAAATCTCTTCGAGTATGAAATGAAGTTGTTGAATGGTTGGATATTCTTTTGGTAGCTTGAAACTTAATTTTTGATTTAGTAGTGGTGTGACACCACATGCAATTTTAAGGAATGACATGATGTGGTGATTGTACTGAAACATAATTTCTTCACAAGGAAATGGTACCTTGATTCTTTTTTTCCTTAAGTTGCTAACTCCCATGATGGTGACCCAAATGATGAACATGACTTCTCGTTTTTCTTTTAGTGACTAACGTCATAATGACAATTAATGTGAAATCCAAGACCATGACCTATATGATGACACATTAACTCTTTCGATGACCTAGGGCACGTAAATGATGACATGACCATGATGAGTGATGATGACCTTGAGCAAGTGGAAGGAGTAGCAATGACCTAGACATAAACCAATGATCATTTGACAACCAAGAGGTATCAAATTTTATTTGAAGATATAACAATTTGACCTAATGACCCTATCAACCACATGAAAATAGTACATTTGATCACTATAACCAATGGACACTAAAAAGTGCTCCAATAACCTTTCTTAACGTAATGAATATCCCTTCTCATCTATCGACTTCTCTCCACTTCATTGAATCTTCCCTTCAAATGGGCCTTCGAAACTCGACGTTCTCCTTAATTCAACAACAAATAGATTCTTCTTTGATGTGCAAATACATTCAAGTTGGCTTTTCTCGCACGTTCCCTTTTCCCAAATCAAGACTTATTCATGTGCAAAATTTATGATGACATTGCAGTTTGTTACGAGTGTTTTGTATCTCCACAAGATTCTTGCAACTCTCTGTGACCCAACACAATTCTTTGCTTCCCAACACTTCATGACCAAACATAACATTGTCGTCTCAATTGACCTCACCAGCGATAAATTAAGATGATTGATCCTAAAGTGATCAATGATCTCTGACTTTCATACATACTCCTCCCCTCTCTACATCATTCTCCTCCAACCAAACATATACACCCTTTAGATAAGGCTTAATACAACTTCTCATAGTGGATCAAAACCACTAAGAAAACATAAATTATATTAACTTTTAAAGAGAATAGTTACAAAGGAACAATAAAATGTTTGCAGTTCAAGATCATTTTTCTTGTTGTACTACTATACTTGCATTTTCATATAATTCTATGAGCTTAAAGAAATATTTGGGTCGTCAAAAAGAAACCTAGACATCTATCCCAAAATTGTTTGCCTCAAAACTACTTAACAATTGGCAAATTCTAAATTCTAATTATAGTTGCAAGCTCATTAAAGTAACAACCTATTACTCCCAGATCCTTCTGTAATGAGGACACTTATCTCTAAACTAACAAGCTCATTAAACTAACTAACAACCTATTACTCCCAGATCTTTCTATAATAAGGATACTTATCTCTAAACTACACTCTTCTAATTCTAATTTATATTAATTAGAATAAAGAAATAAACCCTTTTTATATCCAACAACCCTTATATTAAATATACCATATTTTATAATTTAACATAAGCCAAAACAAACCATACACTCAATCAAATTTAAACCACGATCCCATTGGTTTCAACCAATAAACTTACCTTTAAACCACATATCAATGTATCTATATCTAAATTTCTTAACATAATGGTTTTTTCATTTTCTTTGGACACAAGGATCAACGCGTTGTATCCCATTATGGGTAATATTATTTTATAATCTATACCTGTTCTAACCCAGAATGCAGTGTATAAATCAGTTGGTTAATTCCATCATCCCAATATCAATGGTATATAGAACTATAGCTTAAATTGTGATGGAAGACCTTAATATAGCTATATGGTAAACAAAGAGCGTTTAAAAACCTGGGTAGAGATACATAGCTCAGCGTAAGAGGGTATAATCTGATAATATTATTTTTGTTGATATTACCGTGTTTCAGTACTTAAATTTAGTTTTAAGTGTATAATAAATTATTTAAATATTTAATATAAATTCAGTAAATTAAAAATTAATATTTAATGGAGACTGAAAAATTCTGGCCCAAAATCCAACAATAAATTCTTTAAAACATGGAAATGAAATCTAAATATTGTTGATCGGTGCTTAATGTCGGCGTGTTTGCTCACGTTGGGCTGACTTCTATACTAGATTTTTTATTTTTTTGTTATATCCTGAATCCAGAGGGGGGTAAGTGCATCCATTAGAACGGTCTTAGTTTTTTGGGGGGACTAAATCCCATCTTTGGAGTGGCAGTAACCAAGACGATTGACGCAGTGATATGAAACATGCAGATGACATGGGAGAAGTAAACAAAGGCTTGTTTAATTAGGAAGAAACATGCAGATGACATGGGAGAAATAAACAAAGGCTTGTTTAATGAGGAAGAAACATGCAGATGACATGGGAGAAATAAACAAAGGCTTGTCTAGGTAGGGAAATGGTTTCGCTTGAATTTGGTGAAAAAAAATTCAACAATATTAGAAATGTTTGAGTTAATTTTTTAATGGTAAAAATAGATTTAACATCATAAAAAATAATTTAAAACATCTAAAATCTTAACATATGCACCATTGCAAATGAGATTTCCAAAAATTCACGCCCAAATAAAAACTCAAATTAAGAAAAAACAGGACTTTCAAAACATGATTACAAAACTGCCGTTCCAACAGTGAAACAAATTGTGCAGAAGTTTCGAGGAACTGACATTCGAGAGGAAATAAATAGACAACTCATTACAAGGGCTGTCGTATTCCCAATAAAGAATAATTTCAAGTTGGGAAGGTATGTGGCATAATCGATGTCACGAGGCATATAATATTCAAAGAGAATACTGCACCGTGCGTTAATCTATTGGAGTTGTCTATAATGCGATTTTTTGGAGATTCGGTGACCGAATAAATTGCAGTTAAAATTTTTGTTGCAGTTAAAATGGTTTTACTGAAAACTATGAAAATGATAAATTCAACTACGACACTGGCCAGCGGGCTTTGCTAGATTTAAAATGCACATGCATCCATACCTGCACCGTATCTATTGTCTGCGTCAACAAATACAATGGTCAGTGCCGATCACAGTTTTTTTACGATGGTACGCAGGTTTCTATTCAATTTAGTAAAAGGAAATGCAGGTATGATAGATCTCCCTTCCCTTTGGATATTTATGTATCGACTTTATATAAGTATTATGTTTGACTTAATGCTTCCGTTTTCTAATTCTATCAATCAAAACAGTGAAGTCACAGCCACTTTTATTAGTCCCTTCAATCTAGCATGGGATTATAGCCATTGGAATCATGTTTTTAGCATTAGCCATTGGAATCATGTTTTTAGCATTAGTTCGTGTTAGAGTTGTGTGAGTTTTTAATCGTGTACTTTACTATATGTAATCTTATTGTAATTGATTTCATTGTCTTATCTAGGCGAGAGGGAAATAATAATCTCAACTACTGTAATAAACAGCTTTGTTTATTGATAGTAAGCTGTTTATTGATAGTATTTATACATGTCGAAGTATTTTTTTGCAGGTGGAGTTTTGTTTAAAGATGGAAGGATTGAAGCCAGGTGTGAATCACTTTGAAATGTAGCAAGGAATTTAAAACAGTCAATCTACATTGGTAAATAGATATGGGCAAGCATTCATCCATAAGCATTCATTCACAAAGTATTGTCCACTTTCCAGAAACACTTGGACCATTCTAATTACACTCAACAACAATATCATATTAATCACTTTGCTCTTTCATAAATTAAATGTAAAATAGTATGTTGAAGTTATATATGAATGTAAAAATCATTTTCTAACAGGTTAGATAAAATGAGAGCAAAAGTCTATGAGGAGAAAATGGTGGAGCAAATTTTGGTGGGTGTGAAAACAACAGTTATAGTATTTTACTGTGTGTTATTCCACGTGAAATTTTAGTTTTTACTTAGTGAATGAGTCCCAGCCTCATGTGAACTTATTTTCATGTTTTAGAATTTAATACTAAGTTTTTATTGTTTTGGGTGAAAGTAGCTTAGATGTGCCCGAAGAATTAGCTTTAGTAAAGTAGCTTTGCTAAAATCATAGCTCTCTGGCCTTAGGGAAAATTAAATTCACTAAATATTTTTGACATGGTATCAGAGAGGGTTAAATATTGTTAGTATAAAAACAAGTGTTTTTACTAGTAGTTAAAAGTTGTTTTGAGGGCTCTGAAATGGGATCATCAAACACTAACTTGACTAATCCTCAGATACCTCAGCTTAATGGCAAAAATTATGATTATTGGGCTATTACAATGAAGGTCTGTTTTCTTCTCAACACGTTTGGGATTTGGTGGAAAATGGTTTTCAAGAACCTAGATGCAACAACATACAATGCCTTATCTCAACAAGAAAATGATGTGTTAAGGAACAATAAGAAGAATGATTCAAAATCCATGTTTTATATTTTCCCAGAAGTTCATGAAAGTATTTTCAAAGCACTGCAGCAGCAACAAAGTCCAAGCAAGCATGGGACACCCTTGAGATAGCCTACGAAGGTATGGCAAAAGTCAAGACAACAAACCTGCAAATGTTGAGAAGACATTTTGAAACACTTTGTATGAAAGAGTCTCAGAATATAGACTCATTTTTTACACATGTATGTGGGCTGGTTACTCAAATCACGTCTTATGGTGAGACACTTGAGGAAACAAGAATAGTTGACAAAGCTTTGAGAAGTTTGTCAACAAGGTTTGAGGCCATTGTTGTGGCCATAGAAGAGATAAAGGATCTTTCACTTTTCTCAGTGGATGAACTTAATTCATCACTAATTTCTCATGAACATAAATTGAATAGACCAGCAAGCTCCTCATTCGAGCATGCTTTCAAGACAGAAATATCATCTGGTCAAGGTGGAGGTAGAGGAAGATCATATGCTAGAGGAAAAGGAAGAAGCCCACAGAGAGGTGGAAGAAGCAGTCCTTCAAGCTCAAATGGAAAAGGCATTAGTCAAAATCTAAGTCAAGGCCCAAACCAAAATCAAGTACAAGGTCAAAGGTATGATAAATCTCAAGTTCAATGTCATTACTGTAAAAAGTATGGTCATTATGCAAATGAATGTAGAACTAAGCAATATGACATTAGTAACAAACAAAGTGTAAATTGTACAAAATAAAATCAAAACCATCATAGCATGTTTTTAGCTTGTAATGTAGCACAAGAGAAACATAGTGATATATGGTATCTAGATTGAGGGTGTAGCAACCACATGTCACGAAACATAGAAATGTTTTCTGATCTAGATGAAACTATGAAATTAGAAGTGACATCAGGGAGACTGATAGCAAAGTCACTATCATGGGAAAAGAAAGTTTTAATATCTTAACAAAGGAGGGGGAGAAGAAATGCATATCAGATGTTTACTTTGTCCCCAGTATGAAACATAATCTCTTGAGCATTGGATAGCTCATGCAGAAAGACTACAATGTCTTCTTCAAAAATGATATGTGCACAATTTTGGATAGGCCTCCAAGCAGACAACTGATTGCAAAGGTTCATATGACAAACAATAGAATCTATCCCCTAAAACTAATATCATATTTTGAGAAAGAAGGTGCATAAGCACAACTATCTATCAACTCACAAGAAGATGGAAGAAAAGAGGCAACTGCCACACAAATAAACTTTCAAGAAGAGGTGAAAGATGAAAACTGGTTATGACACTCGATATTTGGACATCTAAACTTCAGAGATTTGAATTTGTTGCATAGAAAAGGTATGGTGAAGGGACTACCACTCATAGAAAAACCAGACAACATATGTGAAGGACGTATTTTGGGCAAGAAACACAGAAATACATTTCCAGCATGAAACTTAGTGAGGGAAAAGGCACCTTTGGAGATTGTCCAATCGTATTTATGTGGACCAATGCAAACACCATCGATTGGTGGCAGTCACTATGTATTGACCTTCATGGATGACTATAGAAGGAAGACATGGGTCTTTCTCCTAAAATAGAAAAGTGAAGTGTTTGAGCGCTTTCGCGAATACAAGGCTCTTGTTGAAAAGAAAAGTGAATACTACATCAAAGTCCTAAGGACTGACAGAGGTGGACAATACATCTCAAATGACTTCCTTCGATTTTTCATGGAGCATGGAATTCACAAGCAATTTACAACAAGATATACACCACAGCAAAATGGTGTGGTAAAAAGGAAGAATAGGACCATTATGGAGATGGCAAGGAGTAGGTGAGGAAAAAGCATTTTCCAAATGACTATTCGGTTGAAGATGTCACTTGTGCAACATATATCTAGAATAGATGTCTAACCAAAAGCGTCCAGAATATTGTTCCTGAAGAGCCATGGAGTAGAATAAATCAAAATATCACTCACATGAGAGTTTATGGAAGAAGTTGGACAACAAGGGAGAGAAATGTATATTTCTTGGATAAAGTGATGAATCGAAGGCATACAAGCTCTACAATCCATCAACCAAGAAGGTCGTAATCAACAAAGATGTGTAGTTCATAGAAGAGGAAGCATGGGATGGAAGTTTAGAAAAGACAATCAATGTCAAAGCATGCATACAACATGAGGACAAAGAGGAATTAACAACAACAAGTAATTCCTCAATGCTGACTCCTCTACTCCTATTCAAGAGCAGCAAAGCAGGTACCTAGCAATGCCATCAACAAATAGTATGATAGTTTCACGCAGCCAAGCAAGTGCTTCTCCAATCACACTGCGAACCGTGACACCAAGTGACATGTCAAGCCCATCTTCAGCAAGCACAAGAAGACCAAGTTCAAAAATTTAAAAGAAATTTATGAGAAATATGAAGTTGATAGTAGTGCTAGTCTAAATTCCTTATTTGCATTATTTTGTCATGTATATGAGCCAATCCACTTTGAAGATGCAGTCAAAGAAGAAAATGGGTTGCAGCAATGGAGGAAGAAACAAAAGCAATAGAAAGGAATGACACATGGGAGTTAATGAGCCTTCTGAAAGGAAAGCATGTTATTGGAGTGAAGTGGGTCTATAAGACCAAAAGAAACATTGAGCGAAAGATTGGATGGCACAAAGCAAGACTAATTGTCAAATGATATAAGCAGCAACATAGAAGAGATTATGCGTAGACGTTCATGCAGGTTGCACGCATGGAGATAGTGCATGCAGTTGTGGTGATTGTCGCACAACGTAAATGGATAGTGTATCAGATGGACATAAAATTATTATTCTTGAATGGATGCTAAGAGAGGAAGTGTATGTCGTGCAACCGAGTGGTTATGAGATTGAAGACTAAGAAGACAAAGTATATTGGTTGAGGAAAGATCTTTATGGGTTGAAGCAAGCACTGCGCGCATGGTACGATGGGATAAATGCTTACTTGTTGGACAATGGTTTAGATAAATGTGGCGATGAGCCTACTCTCTACATCAAAGAGAGTGAAGGTAAGATTCTCATTGTCATCTTATATGTAGATGATTTGATTTTTATAGGCAATGATGACTCTCATCATTGATTTCAAACAAGTCATGGAGAGTGAATTTGAAATGACTGACTTGGGATTGTTAAGATATTTTTTGGGCATAGAAGTGAAGAAAACAGAAAATGACATTTTTATCTCTCAAGAAAATTATGTGGCATTAATTATTAGGGAACTTAAAAATGAAGAACAACATGTGCGCACCAACTCCAACTGTCATAGGGTTGAGGTTGAGCGATGGAGATTGCAACAACAATGTCAATTCGACATTACACAAAATCATGACATGCAACTTGATGTATTTGACCACCACTAGGCCGGATATAACGTATGCATTAAGTTTGGTGTCAAGGTTAATGTATATGCCCAACGAGACACTATGGCAAGCAGTGAAAATGATTCTGAGTTATATCAATGGGACAAAACAGTATGACATTTTGTACATAGCAAAAAGTGATTTTAAGCTGGTTGGTTACACTAACAGTGATTGGACAAGCAGTGTTAGAATATTTTTTTCATTTGGGTTGTAGAGCCATTTCACAGGCCTCCAAGAAGCAGCCAATAATGTCACTGTCAATAGTAGAAGTTGAATATGTCGCAACAATAATACCAACATGTTAGGTAGTTTCGATAGAAGGATGCTAAGGGATCTTCGTCATGACCAATAGGGAGCGACACCTATTTTTTATGACAACACCTCAGCAATTGGATTTTGAAAGAATTTTGTCCTCCATAAGAGGACCAAGCATATTGATGCTAAATATCATTTTATTAGAGAGTTGATTAATAGTGATGAAATTGTGTTGTAGCATTGCAAGTCACAGGAACAATTTGTTGATATTTTCACAAAGCCACTGGTAGGTGAAAGTTTTTTTTATCTCAGAAATTGTTTGGGAATTTTCAATGGTGGCAATTGTCATTAAGGTGGAGTGTTGGAAATAATAATCCAACCACTGCAATAAACAACTTGATAGCAGCCATACTTGTGAGACATATTTTTTGCAGGTTGTGTCTCTACTTGAAGATGGGAGGATTGAAGCCTAGTGTGAACCATTCTAAAATGTAGCAAGGAATTTAAAGCAGTCAATGTCCTTTGGTAAATAGTTATGGGAAAGCATTCATTCAGAGACTATTTCCCACACTCCAAAAACACCTGTACGATTCTCAATACACTCAACAACAACATCATATTAGTCACTTTGCTCTGTCATTAAATTAAATGTAAAATCGTATGTTGAAGTTATATATGAACGTAAAAGTCATTCTCTAAGAGGTTAGAGAAAAGAGAGCGCAAGTCTCTAGGGAGGAAATGGTGGATCAAAATTTGGTGGGCATGTGAAAACAATAGTTACAATGTTTTACGTGTGTTATTTAGCGGGAAATTTTACTTTTTAGTTAGTGAATGAGCCACACCCTCATGTGAATGCATTTTCATGTTTCAAGATTTAATAATAAGTTTTTATTGTGTTGCTCCAATCTTATCTTGTTTTACTCTCAGTTTTTTCCATGAGTGAATTTTGCGTCTTTTTGTCTCTGTAATAGCTCCACAAAATCCAGGTCTGTGAAATTGAAGTCTATGAAATAGTTTCGCGGTGCGCGAAGGTAGCCACGGAAAATCAACTCCACAGTGTGCGAAGGTAGCTACACAAAAGTAGCTTCACAGTGTGTGACGTTCGCTGCCTGAAATTAGCTTCGAGAAAGTCATAGCTCTTCGCCCCTCCGTGAAAATTAAATTCACTAAATATTTTTGACAAAAAAGCATATATTATGTTCAGCTTGTGTGTTTCTTATTTCAGAACTATAGACTAATGCTAACATTACTTTACCATTATTAAATGCTATGTGCCATGAAATGCGCTATATTATTAATGAGGTGGAAGTTGAAATGCGCTATATTATGAACAAGGTGTAAGTTCCCAGGTAATCGATGGGGTTTGATATTTGTGACACCTATGGGTTTTGTCAAAAGCATGAGGATCATAATGAGTATCAACATTTATGTTGCTCACCATCTTGTTGCAATTTCCTCCTTTCACCTACACCTGCACTGCCAAGGATAAGGTAAGCAACACCAGAATCGGTGGCATAGCTTAAACAAGGAACCAATGGCATAGCTAGTTGTTAAGCAGTAGATTCAATGAATTTGATTGCTATTGAATTTGGAGAGAAAAAAAACATTGATGTCCCTTCAAGTGGAAATAACGAGTTGCAAGTCAAAATATGCAAGTGGAAAGAATGATTCACTCTGTTGCTAAAGAGAAAAAAAACCTTACCAGTGGAAAGAAGGAGCCTCAAATGAAACCGAGAAGAACTACTAGAGTTAGTTTTTTAAGGCAAGTTGAAATAATTGTTTAAATTTGCTAATAATATTAAGAGAAAACATGTACCCTTTACACCTTTCTCTTCCAATTGGATTTTCAATTAGGCCTTATTGATGCTCCTTCTAACCTTACTCTTGGCGTGTTACATGTAATATCGAAACTACATGTACTGTATTGATAAGTATGAGAAAACTCTTTGCTTTCCATTGGCTATTCATTATTGAGTTTACTTATTTTCCTATAATCAGAGAAGGAAAAGAAACAAGTATACTAAGCCTAATTTCTGCTTGGTACGCAGCAGTGTTGTCAATGTGTCTCCCATAGATTGCGGTGTTTTTGCTGCTAACTCTTGTAGATGTTAACAAATGTCGATAGTTAATTGTTGTTTTGGATGCCTATTGAGCTAGCTGGTTGGTTCCTGTATGCTAAGTAAGAAAAAATAGTCACTCGATGAAGCTGACCTTACTTATTGTTACATTCTTAGATATGCCATAGAGAATCTGTTGGGTGCCTACAATGCTAGTGATTACCCCGTTACTATGGTATTTGTACCCCTTATTAATATTGTTGTGCCCCTACTGCCCCCATATTGTTATTACTGTGCCCCATAGAATCCCTCTATTGTTATTTTTGTGGCTTTATATTATTATTGTTAGGTCGGCTGGGTTATATTGTGACTCCTTAGACTCCTATATATAGAAAGGAGGTTTTGTCATTTGTATCATCCAAGAATTGTTCATTTATGTAATGTAAAGGAGGATTCCCCCTCGAAGAGGCTAAATTCTAAGGTGTTGATCTATCTTTTCTATCTTAATACCTAGGGAGTGGTTGAAATAGTGTGAAAGCCTATTATTTGAGGCTCATCTAACTCAATTTAAGTTGGCTTGTATGAGTGTTTGTACACTCTCCAGGTATCTCACCTATAGAGCCATTTGGTTTATAGTTAATATATTCAAATTTTTTCTTGGTACCAAAGCTAAACGGTCGAGGAGCCTATGTCCGAGTGGAGAGAGGCCAGCGCGACTGAGATAGAATTAGCACAGAGGGATGAGGAGAAAATCACATCGAACAACGTGAAGGCTTGGAGTAAAATTGTGTTGACACTGTGAGGGCTTGCTACGTGAAATTGCCACAATATTCCTCCTAGTTGTTGTCTGAAGGCCATGTTGCATGTCTCGAGGTGTACATCATGCAAAAGAAGCATGGTGGATTTCGATCCAGGGATTAATTTGTTCATCCATGGATGAGACTTGTGTAGCGGAAGAGGATTCTTGTTGTAGTAGCAGAGGTGGCAGAGAGTTGTTGCGAAAGCGTGGTTTCGCTACCATATCGCCGTGGATTTTCTCCTAAGGCTAAGTCTACTACGGTCTGCTACAAATTATGGAGATCATCATTGAGGCATGGAGGTCATGGAGTTTGATTTTTTGTGAAGGATTTGGCACATTCCTTCTCCACGGTGAAACGGTTAGGCACTAAACATTTACATCTCGAGAAAGAAGCACTTGTGGAATTTTAGCATGAATTCAATGCGGAAGCCATCTAATTTTTCATGAGTTTGGCACATTCTCATGCCATTGCAGTAGTAACATCTCCAGTAAAGAAGATTCCTAGTGAATTCAGTGGAGCAAGAAAGTTGCGTGGAGGCAGTGTGTTGTTTAGGCATGTTCTAGACCGTCATCTAGCAAATTTGTGTTGGAAATTTAATTGTTTGAGAAACTGAAGTTGTAGGTTGTCGAGATCCCAAAACCAACTCGGTAAATTTTCTTCTAAGTTATTATATGCAACAATGAAAACGCAAAATTTCTTGTTGATTTGAACCCATCTTTAGAATATGTGTTATCAGAAATTGCTAATTACATACATCAAAATTAGATATTGATAACATTTCTAGCTTGTGAGAGGTCATTTTTTTGCTCATCGCCAGATCTGAGGGCACTTAGACTTGCATGGCGCAGAAGCCATGGTCTACAAGGTTCTACAATTGAAGAGCTCCCAAAGGGATAAGTTTCCTTCCTGCATGGTAACGGGGTTGTTGGAGCTTGTTAGAGGACCGTGCAGAGTCGAAAAGAAATATCGAAGCAAGATAAAGCGAGATAAGATGGACTTTAACGACAATCTATATTTTTAGATATTTTTGATTTTGATGATGATGATTTCCTCATGTGGGCATTTGGAGGCATTAGCATGAGTAGTATGTTCGAGTTAGAAGAATTTCCAGAAAAACAAGGTGGTTTTGTTGATGACCATGAGAATTGGATGAACCAAATGAAGCTGATTGCAAAGATGTGGCAGAAGAAGACAAAGCTAGAGAGAATTTAAATTGTGACGATCTCATTAATATTTATGTGTGTGCAAATGTTACATCAATGAGTGATGAAGACATCATAGTTGACGCTCATATGGTTGACACTAGAAATAGTGAGAGGGGAGATTATCCTATCCTACCTATCATAATTTTAAGAAGGGTGAGAATAAAAATTCAAGATTTCCATCACTAGGGAATAAGTGAGATGAAGATACATCACTACCTCATGGTGAGGAAAGTGAATATGAAGCCTCGAATAAAGATGAACAACGATAGACTCACAAGTAAAAAGACAAAAATGAAAACCTTTGTTACCGTGTTTTTCATATATTAATTGTAAGCCTAGCTGAGACTAAATGAACAAGACTATGTTATTGTTCAATACCCTTTCTCCATTAAGGGGGAGTGTTGGAAGTAATGGAGAAAGCTAAACTTGTTTTATTTTTATGATGATGATAGGTTTGAGACTCTAATCTTAGACCTCATGTCCTAATATCTAAGGAGTGATTGAAACCATCCCATTAGTGTGAAAGCCTATATATTTGAGACTCATCTGACTCAATCTAAGTGGTCTTGTATGAGTGTTTGTAGACTTTCCAGGTATCTCACCTGGACAACCATTTAGTTTACAGTTAATATATTCAGATTTTATCAATCTTCAACAGAAACACTAGATTAAATTTTCCTATTAGCTTTTATCGGACTATTCAAAAAATTATACAACAATTATTTATATATACCATGAATATGAATGCATTGTAAGTCACTCATTTACAATTTTTATTTATTGGAGTTTTTAACTTTGGGAACTTTGCTAACCGTGATGCATACAATGAAGAGAACTATAGTGAGTTCCATGTTTGGAAGCTTACTTATCCTTAGGAACATAAAGTTTTATTTCGGTATGTGAGAGATAACAACAAATCAAAATAATGCAAAACTCTTCAACTCATGTGTAATGGGAATAGAACCACAAATTTGAACCTTCCAGCTCCTCATGGATCATGGATCATATTAGTGACATAGAGTCATATAATGGGGGTTACCAAGGATTCCTAAATGAAATATTTACATGGTGACATCGCATGCAAAAACACATGAAGTTTTTAAAACACTTTTGTTCAAGTGACACATGAGAGGAGTTAAAACCTATCTCTTTGTAGCTCATCCTCTAGTGTTGTATGTTATGCATTACTTTTCTAGTGATGTTGCCCATGCACCTAATTTGTCAAAGTGAGTTATCAGCTGCTTAGTCAACAATATTTTTGCATAACATTAGGGTTTATTTAGTTTGATTACTAAATTTATATGAAATTCATCTAATTTAGGTGATGCACCACACTATCTTCTATCATGCAATTTATTAAGACAGGGAAAACTAAATCTATTTGGATGTTATGCTATTCGTTTTATCCTTTATTTGAAATAGCTAATGACCTGAATTTAAAATTTAATTGTTGAAAATCCAATGTGATAAAATTTAAAGTTTCTATTGGGATTTTAGGTTTGTGAAAATAGTTGTATAGGAACAAGACAAGGTAGTAAAAGTCTTGAGGCATACTAGATATCCATCTTCCATTTTAATAAACATGACTTGAAATAAAAATTGTATTCCTGGAGCTATTCTATTCACCTTATATATAATTATTAAGTAACAAAAATGACTGTAAAACATTTACCACTCTTTGTTTTGAAGAAATTCAGACATTAATACTATTTTCTTTCCACCAATGAAAAAAATTATAGCGTTTCCTTGCATGTTTGTAAAGCACATATCCAGTGGGTGCTCATTGTAAACAATTGTTTTAAAAATCTCAAAACCAAAGGCTTAACTCATTTTATGTTTCTTTAAGCACTCATTATTTAGCTTGGATTTGGATTCAGGCCAACTGTATATCTACTTACCATTGTTTATTAATGCATTGTCTAGAGCTTATAGGCAATTATTATCAATCTCACCATCCTAGTATCCTTACTATTCACTTAGTGCAGTTGAATATCACAACAACCATGTTTTATTAACCCATATTGTTATGTTTAACTGATATTAGGTTCTCCATGTTTGTACCGATTATGCCATCCTAGGATTTGCCAAGGAAAAGGAAACTTACTAATAATCGAGTGAATTGAACATTTGCAACTACTGCTATGACTAGCTATGACTACTGACAATGACTAGAGCTTCAAATACTAGAGCTTCTAGCTTTAATAGAAGAGCCTTAGTCTTTGCATAGCTGCATGGAGACCACCTTAGCACTGCTAGCCTTACTTTCATAGTAGCTATGAAAATTTGAAATTTATATATGCTAATATTATATGAATATAGATGTATTATGGTTATATCTAGATTTCAATCCCAGTAAGGTACTCACACTTTATTAGACTATTAGTTGTAGCCCATGCTAAGGTTCCTAACGCAAAAAGGTGTCTTTTTATTAAGCTGCTAACCCACTGCATAATTCATTGACTCAAACAAATTCGTCAACCTAGCTCAAGAAGCTCGTTGAATAACCTCAAAGAAATTGATTACATCCAACCAATAATGGTAGAGGAGTAACTAGAAGTTTGAACAAGATTTCAAAGCAACGACTTGCTGCCCCGCAACCACCCTTGTTCATGATTGAATTCAAAATGAGTGATTGAATGGGTCATCAAAACTTAGAGGGCATAAATTAAAGTCCTTGTAAAAGATAAAATTTGAATTAAGAAAATAATAATCACTTTTTTATTACATTAAAAGAAGTTTTTGTAAATGTTTTTTCATTGGAATCCATTCTCTCTCATTTTTCTAATCGAGTATTTTAAATTGATAATATATTTCTATGTTTTCTCAATCTAGTTGGTCATAAATTTAGGAAAATGGAAAATAGTAGTAATAATTTTATGTAATTAAATTTTATATATTAATTTTAAAAAGTGAATCTATTTTTAATATAAAATTATAGTTTCTTTAAATATTATTTTAAAGTTTTGAATGATTAACAATATTTTTAAATCATATATAAATATAATATCCTTATGACTAAACAAAATGAATTTCAATCTATATGTTGGAAATGAATAATAATATCTAATTAATATATCAAGTAAGAAACAATATTATTCCCTCCTCACCTGTCATGAATTGAGTGAATAGGACATGATTATCGAGGGACATGTATCCAATTTGATGCAAATGCATGTCTAAAAATTCGGATATGTGTCCCAGGAGAATCACATTCACTCCCACAATGAATCTTGATTTTTTGGAACGTGTCTAGAAAAAAGGGACCCACATGCTTGATAAAAGGCCAATTTGGGCTAATTTTCTGCACTTGCATTTCTAGTTTTGGAGCTGTGGGATTATAGAGTAATTAGCAAAGAATACTAACGTGTTTTTGAGGTGATTCAAGAACGTGGACTTCGCTTCCATTCTTTTTCTATTATTTCTATAGTAGTGTGCATGTCATTTTGTTTACATTTTTTATTTATTTCTACAATGGTCATGGCTCAGTCAAGGGTAGCAGGGAAGGGTCAAGAAAAGGGGAGGAATATCCCTAATGGTGATGCCCCCGTCTTTCAATTTCATCAATTTCTTCTCGTGTTCTATTTATTGGAAGTGGGTTTTCAACAATAACTTCAAATGTTGAGAGAAACATAAATTTAGCAAGACAACAAGCTCCAAAAAGTAAAAATACCTTGTATAAGTATGCTGCAAGATATCAAAGGCCAAGAGAAAAGATAATGGGAGGAAGAAATTTTCTTTGGAAATGAAAATTTGGCAACACCAAATTGAAGAGCATTATTTGTCGTATGAAAGAAGATTTTTTGGGCTTACCATCTTGTGGAATTGGAACATTTTTAGGAGTGACTGCAACTAACAGTTAATAATTAGAAAGAGAGGCCAATGTTGGTGTGGAAATCGTGGTTTCATCATCTAAGAAAAATAAGGATGACAATCTCCTTCAATTCTTGAGATAAAGTAGTGTCAATTTTCCCTTTGCGAGTTCCTATGGGGGTGTAGATAAAGTAGAAAAAGGGAGGGAACTTGGTCTAATGGACAAGACATTTTAGCAAGAGAGGCAAGAAGAGATTGAGCTCACCATTTCCTTGTTTTTCTAAATCAACTTTATAACATTTAATGTTGTGCAATCACTTTTTTTATTGATATTTTCTGAGCTCTAATGCAAGGGTCTCCATTAACGTATGTGCCTCCTAGGTCAGAGAAGCTTATAACTACATTATTTAGTAAGACAAATAAGGAGGAAGATAAGATGCTTGAGCCTATTAAATCAACATGGCCAACATCTACAGTTATTTTTTTTTCTCATGGATAGACAATGGAAACATGCCATCCACTCATCAACTTCATGAGGTATTCCTTAAATGGACACGTTTTCTTGAAAGAAATGGATGCTCTTGGAAAATAGAAGGATGCACAATATATGGTTGAGTTGAAGTTATTGAAGATGTAGGTGTTGATTCATTTGTGCAAATCGTGATTCATTACATACAATGAACTTGTTTGCTAGGCTACTAGTATGATTGTGGAAGATAAATGTCCACACATATTTTAGACACCTTGCGAATCACATTCCTTGAATTTAGCACTCAAATATATTACTTTTGTTGTAAATTGGATTGGAACACTTATTGAGGGTGCACAATATATCTATAAATTTATACAAAATCATACCAATGACCTAACAATCTGTAAAGAGTATACAAATCTATCATTGTGGAAGATTAAAGATACACAATTTTCCTCTACATTCATCATGTTCAAGAGGCCGAGGGAGGTCAAGACCACTCTTGGGTCCATGGTTTTTTTAGAGTTTTAGTGTTTTTGTAGAAATACGAATGAAGAAACCTCAAAGAGACTTAAGGACACAATATTAGATGATGCTTCGTGGGAGAGAGTAGATATTATTAGTAAGATCATGGAACCTACCATTACTTTATTATGATTTATAGATATATACCAACCCATCCTACGAGAGGTCTATGAGGGATGAGATTCCATGATTAAGTCTATGAGGACCATTATTTTTCATAATGAATTCCTTGAGTATGAGACCCGAGTGAAGGTCTTCTTCATCGCCATATAGGATATTCATTTCAGTAGGTAGGACAAGAATTACAAACCTTTGCATTGTTTGGCTCACTCATTGAATCCAAAATAAAGCAACCATGAGTAGTTGAATGGTGGGCATTCACATAGATTCCCTTGTCACATGGATGGTGAGATTTCATAACGGAGCAAGGGTGCATTGAGATGGATATTTTAGGATAGGGAATCCCTTGATGAGGTGTACGATGGCTCTGCAAAATTTTCCACTAACATTGGGTGATTTGTAAGTTATGATGTTATTAGAGACAGGGGCTTAAGGAGCCCTATTCTTGATGGGAAAATAATGGGGAAACAAGGCCCCGTATACAATAGTTAGCAATGAGGCTCCTCTCTAAGGTTACTTCATCCTCTCGTTGCGAGAGGAATTGGAGCACATATGGGAATCTATATAGTTTGAAGAAGAGAAATCTTGAGCAATCCAAGGTAGAGATAATGGTGTATGTGCACATGTTAACAATGTTGGACCCACCAACATTTAGGGGATCACCTTGATATGAAATCCAAACTATACCTCACACCATTTGTTGTGGGAGTCACATCTGGTATGATGGCCTCATTGCCATTATCCTGAGGATTTTCTTCAACTCTTTCTTGTTAGCACAAGAGAGTGGTTCGATTTGTCTTTGAGAAGTGAGGTTCACGTGCTTGGTGAGTGTAAGTATACTTGTGTCAATGGTTCTTTCACTCTGAGGGTAAGAAGGTGAAAGTGAGTTCCAAGTTGAAAGGGATCAGTCCCAACTCAGCTAGGAACACACAACACAAAGGACATACACAACTTTGGGTATAGCAGTCCACTCAGATGTGGCAGTCACAACATACAAGGTAAGATAACACATACAATAGTCATAGAACAATCCGGACGAGTGATATAGTTGTTACAACAAGGTTCATGTCAACGATCTGTCTAATGTCCGATAGAGCAGTTGATGCAAATGGGACAACACTAGCAACATATACAATACATTTCCATTAATAGATTATGCATTACAACAAATGAATTAGTTCAGATGTAGAAGACAAGTTAAAGAAACATGCATGACAAGTGTTAAGGATCAGTCTTACAAAAAATACAATACATGTATGAAAACATGCTGGCGTGTTAGCAATAGTTCCAAGATACATTGTTACACCATACATCACTCACCCTGTCAGTGGAGTGTTGGAGCCACTACATACTCCTCAAAGAAAATATTATAGTCTCTCATGGCTATGTAGGAGGAGTTGAGGTGAAAATTCCTTTCATTTATAAATGACGAGGGTATTTATATTCAAGGGTGAAACTAACCCTTGTGGATGTTCGACTACTGTCATAACCATTTGATTTCCATGAATTTCCATCTTACATGACTCTATGTTCAACAAGTGGGTCTCTTGGACTTCCACGTTACATCACATTGATTAAAAACAAGTCCATAATGGAGATGTGGGCAACATGACTCATGACTTGACTCGACATGGCTTGACATGACCATGCTTGTACATTCGTGTTGCTACTAGAGTGCATGTCGAGCTATAGTGCTGGTGAGTGATGGATGTCTTCATGGTGAATCATAACTTCACCTCCACATGGTGAAGTGTGTGGAGTCTTCGATGGTACTTGGTTCGCTTGATGAAGCTTATGCATGTTGTTCCTTTCTTTCATGTTGGAAGGCGTGATAGGCTCACTTCTTTGTGACAGTGCATGTTCTTCACATTTGTTTTCTTTGTTCATTCATATGTTAATGAACCTGTCCACCTATATGTGCTCCCTTCATTCATCTCGTTTGTTTGTTGGTGTACCTATACCTACAAGCACTCATGATGAGGTGACATCAAATCCAAAAACCTCCTAGTCTACCATGACACATGATCATTCAGATGCATGTGATCGGGATATGCAGTAGGGCTATGATAACGGATGATGGATCCAGGAAACCACTGATGAAAACTGTGCAAGAATCACTGAGGTATGGAGATAGACAATCTGAGTCAATAGTGACTACCTGCAACATCTAGCTTGGCTGGGAGGAAAAATTGCACAAATTTTGGGAGGGAAAGGCAGGCATGATCTATGCATTTTTCGAAACATACAGACAGTAGGGGGTCGACAACCATATTTGCACAATTTTCCAGAGGAACGGGTCGGGCTGCATGAAGGGTCAACAAGCAGGGATTGCACATTTTTCTAGGGAACTACTTGGGAGATTGATAGCCAAAACTACACAATTCCTAGAGGGAACTGCCAGTTAGCTGTTGGGGTCACTAAAAACAAGAACTACACAATTCCCAGAGGGAACTGCTAGTTGGCTGCTGGGGTCACTGGCAACCGAAACTACATAATTCTCAGAGGGAATTAGCAGTTGGCTGCTCAGGTCATTGGCAGCCAAAACTACGAGATTCCCAAAGGGAACTAGCAGTTGGCTACTTAGTCACTCGCATAATAAACTACACCATTCCTGGAGGGAATAGGCAGTATGTTGTTGGGATGCTCGTTGGGAAAACTACACTATGGTTAGGAGACCAACCTCCTGATCATCGCTATGCAATTTCTGAGCCGAGCTGACTGATGGGCAGCGAAAGGCTTGCTCATGAGTAGTGTGCAATTTTTTGAGATGAAAAGTCGGTCGACTGTCCAGATGGCTGACTAGGAAAACTACCCAATTTTCTGGAGGAGATAGGGACGGGCACTTGGCATATGTTCATCCTGTCTACAAAATTTCTTCAGTCAGTTGAATGGGTGAAGTCAATTGCCTCTGTGGAAATTTTGAGCGGATTCAATCCTGGGGTGACTACTGAGTCCAACTGTCTGGGTAACTATCCGGGTGGCTAGCATGAGAGTTGATTGAGTTACTTGTGGCCAATGCAACTTGAAAAGACTAGCTTCGTGCTTCTGCATTGTTTTAGTTGACAGTTGATCGTGTCAAAAGTAGGGTGATGGTATAAATGTAAATGAGGAGCTTGGTCACCACAACTTTAGCAGAAGCGACTAAGTGTGTGAACAGTCGATAAATGTATAGGTGATTATATGAACACACACTCATATGACTTGAAGACAAAACGACCAAACCATCTAGATACACATGTTCAACATGACTGGTCGACGTTGCAAGAAACAAGCAGAAGAATTGTGATTGATGATTCATGATCGAGAAAATGCTTGCGTGACAGTGAATGCGACTTTGTGTGTGAGTGCGACAGATACTTTAATGGCGAACACAATATACACATACAAATCAAAGAATTTGAGCATAACCAGAACAAAATCGCAAGAATGACTTGGACATCAGCATGTAGAGACTTGGATGCAATGAACAAGAAAGGAGAATGTAAATATTCACATGATCTCATGGAGTGAAACTAACTGTGTGTAGTCATCAAGTGAAACTCTTCACGAGAGGCTCTGAAATTGGTGCAGGCCAAAATTTTGGAGGGTGGTTGTAGTCGCTGCAATAGCACACCAACCTTTGTCTTATTTGTAGGAAAAGGGAATAGTGGATATAGGGAAAGAAAATGATGTGGGATATCTTTCCTGATGACATGGGTTTGGACAACAATGTTGAGCCGACATTGGCCAACTTGGATCTTAGTGACCCAATGCTATATCCTGACACTTTCGATGACAATGATACTATTGAGGGGTCATCCTCCACACAAAAAAGTGTAAATATTAGATTGGATATAGAGGAAGAGGATGAAAAAGAGATAAATGATCATATTGGCGTTGATTTTGATGTTCATGACATTGAGCTACAGGAATCACTGTAGGAACCAATAGCCTATGATATTCTACAGTTCTTGGTTATAGTGTCTACCTTGATTTTTATTTGCTATTACTCAGTGGCATTCCTAGTCAGGAATCCCCAAGACTTATTACCTATGTAATACATGTTGATTTTGATGACTTAGTGAGAAAGCTATCATTTATGATTAATGTCTTGTCTTTATAGTTAATTTCTAATTGGAAACTTGTATGGTTGATGAGTCATGATTATGTGAATAATGTTACAAACTTTCAATGTACATGTATGATTCTATGATTGAATTTATTACTGCTATCATCATGAATATATATATATATATATATAATATATATATATATATATATATATATATATATTATATATATATATAGTCTTGTTATGTGGGGTCCGTGTGTTCCATGTCAGACTCTCATGTCTTATATCCCTGTGTCAAGTGACTTAATAATAGATGAATAATAATATATAATGATTGAGGATAACTTTCCAATAAAAAATTTCCACACTCTTCTAATAATTTTATTTAGTTGAAACTTTCTTCTTTACACATTTTTAACTGCTAAAAATTATTATATCATATACTTGACTCCAGAAAATTAACATCATATATTTCATTTCAACTTTTAATTGTATTTTATCTTTAATCTTTATGAAATTTTCATGAAAAGTGGGACAAAAATTATAAGGAATAAAAGTAACACCGTTAAGATAAAGGACTATTTGTCATGAGCATTGCACTGGACTAATATTTCATTTTACAAAATTTATTACTTATATGAAATAATGTCATAATAGGTTTAAAATGTAATTTTTGCTATTTTATAAGTAACAAATTGCGATTTTTAAAATTATGTATCATGTATTTTTTTCTCTCATGAGTGTTATTGAGAAGCATATTGAAAGTTAAATTAAAGATTTCTTGCTCAATATTTTACAAATTTGTAAGATTTTAAATCAAATATATCCCTTCAAAATTGCAGGCATCTAGCAATGTAATTAATATTGTTACAATGATATGTGAGGAGTTAATTGATACTGATTTATGTATAGAGTTTAGTTTTATAGTTTTTTTTTTTTTTTTTTAATGTTTGATATTGATTTTTATTAATTGAAAAGTGTATTACATTGAATATACATAAGTAATAACTAACTTAAAAATAATGACTTGGGAGTTCATGCCTATAACTAGGTATGACATAATTGATCACATTTCTTTTGTGTGAACCTATACGGTAAGATCCAACACTAGATGTGTTTACAGGTTTTTTCCCCTTTTCCCCTATGGACATCTACCCATCCTACAATTTTTTCATTTACCACTGAGGATACTATCATATGCTCATTTTTTCGAGAAATCTCCATCGATACTACCTCCTTAGAGTGTGGGATGTCCTTATCACTATCTGAAGGATCATATTCATGAAGTTGTTTCTTCCCAATGGTTGTAGCCATGATTAATGTGGATGAACTTTCTTTTTCCATAACTAGAGGATGCTTACCCATTAAGGGCATAGGTGTATTGATCGAAGGCTCCATAGGATCTTTTAAGGTTGAAGATCCCAGAAATCATTATTCCTGCTGAGTATTGTCCTTCTTGTTGGGTTGTGTTATATTCTTTCAATGTAGTTAACAGGGGGTTTGAGGGGTTCCCGTAACCCCACTCTATGGGGTCTGGGGTAGTGCCCTAGAAAATTTTGATTTTGGATGCTATGTTAGGTTGGGTGGACCCAGTTTTTGTGCATGATTTTTGCACATGTTTTTTGGATGTGATGGTTTCTCGGTCCATGGTATTGGACGCGATGGTTTTCATTCCATGGTATTGGATGCTTCAGCATGTATAAATATGTATTATAACATTGAAAGGAACATAAAAAAAATCAAGCTAGTAGTCCCATTTTGGGATCCAGTTCGAAAATCTCTGTGTATATGTGTTTTAAGTGTTATGCTCTCGCATTGTTTTTTTCTGTGTTTTAGAATTCGGAAGCAGGTAATTTTTGTACGGTGTTAAAACCTACATTTTGAATTAGATCTATTTTCGGCTTCAAGCAGATGCCTTTGTTGCTGAGGGGTTTAGCTCGGGACTATGATAGACCATGTTCGGTGGGAGATCTGCAAGATCAATTCTGGTGGTGAAAGAAGTGGTGGAAAGATAGAGATCGAGAAATTTAATGGTTAGAGTTTTGAGTTGTGGAAACTCAAGATGGAGGATCTGTTGGTGGATAAATATGATGGATCATAGTACATCCAGGTACTAAACCAATGGGAGTGACCGATGAAGAATGGAAGAAGTTGGGTCAGAAGGCAAAGAGCATAATACGATTGTGTGTCTCAGATTTAGTATTGCTAAATGTATTAGGGGAAGCTACGACAAAGGCTTTGTGGGATAAGTTAGGGACATTGTACAAATCTAAGTCTTTGGTCAATAAACTATTCCTACAGAAAAATTTGTATAACCTGAGGATGAAAGATGGAGACTCAGTGACAGAGCATCTGAATGCATTTAATATTGTGGTAAGTTAGTTAGCATTTGTTGATATTAAAATTTTAGATGAATATAAGTGCATCAGTTTGTTGTGTTCTCTACCAGATTTGTGGGATAATCTGGTTATTGCAAGAGGTAGCAATGCAACTAGCTTGTATTTTGATGAAATAGTCTCATCCTTACTGATGGAGGAGATGAGACGGAAAAATATGGAGAGCCAGAATGGTGATGCCTCGTATGTACGAGGTCACTACCAGAACAAAAAGAAAAATAAGTCATCGAGTCGGAGATCTAAATCTCCACAAAAACTTGTAAAGGTGGTCTGCAGGAAATGTGGAAAGGAAGGGCACTTCAAAAGGGACTGTAAATCTAAGGCTCCTAATAAAGGAAAGGGATCTGATGATGCTCCTTCTACAGAGGCGAAAACCACCTGAGATGAAGGTGGGGATGTGTACTTGGCTTCTTCAAGTACACATGTTGATAATGAGGCATGGTTGATTGACTCAAATGCATCCTTTCAAATCACTCCCCATAGAGAGTGGTTATACGAGTATGAGAAATATTATGGTGGTGATGTCTTCTTACGGGATGACAGGAAGGCCAGAATCATTGGTCATGGAAAACTAAAGTTGAAGCTGCAAGGTGGAAGGGTTAGAACACTTCCAGGTGTTCTACATATTCCTACATTGGCCAGAAATCTGATTTCTGTAAGCAAGCTAGATGATGCAAGTGTAAAAACAATGTTTGATAAGGATACCTGCAAGACAGTTTGGGGAGCATTGGTATTGATGCAGGGAGTTCGGACTGGAACATTTTACAACCTACAAGGTAGCACTGTTGTTAATGGGTGCAATAGTTTTGTGGTTCCTGAAAGTGGAGTAGAAAATCTAGTCGTCTATGGAGAGAGGACCATGTTGTGGCATCAAAGGCTTGGACATATTGGAGAGAACGGCCTTCAAATACTTCATGGTAAAGGTATGGTAGAAGGTATGAGTAATAGCTCTCTGGATTTTGATTTCTGTGAAAATTGTGTATATGGGAAGTAGAATCGGTTGAGTTTTCCCTCTGGAAGTAAGAGGGTGAAACAAATATTAGAGCTTCTATAGAGTGATGTGTTTGGACCTGTGAAGGTTCCATCACTTGGTAAGTCTATGTCCTATGTATCATTTATAGATGACTTCTCAAGCAATACATGGATATATTTCCTTACGAATAAATATGAAGTCTTTCACAGCTTTAAAGAATTCAACGCTCTAGTAAAAAACCAGACAAAGAAGAAGATAAAGGTCGTGAGGACAGATAACGGTGGAGAGTTTTGCAGTAAGGAATTTGAAGAATTCTGTAAGAAGTGTGGTATAGCACGATAGAAGATTACCCCATATACACCTCAACAAAATGGAGTTGCAAAAAGAATGAATAAGACGTTGATCGAAAGGCTAAGAAGCATTCTCAATGGTGCTAGGTTAGGATAAGAATTTTGGGTAGAGGTGTTGGATACTACATGTTACCTGGCCAACAGGTCACCTTCATCAGCGTTGGAGGATAAGACTCCAAAAGAGGTATGGACTGGTAAGAAACCCTCTCTTTAAAATCTAAGGGCATTTGGATGCGATGTACATGTTTCAAAGGAGAAATGAACCAAGTTGAATAGTAGATCTAAAAAGTTCATCTTTATTGGGTATAAAGATGGTTTGAAGAGTTATAAGCTTTGGAGCACAATGACAAGGAAGGTTGTGTACAACTAAGATGTGGTGTTTAGAGAGGTGAAATATGTTATTAAACATGAATTCCAACCAAAGTAACCTCAGAAGATAGAGTTTCTGCTAAAGGAGGAAGAATCTGACTCTACAACAGAGGAGGAATCAGAAGATGAAGAGCCAAAAAATCCAGGTGTAAGAATATCAGTTCGAGAAAGAAAGTAGCCATAAAGGTATAGTCCATTTTCTTTCTATTCAAATTTTTCTTTATCTATTACTAATGATGATCCCAGAACTGTGAAGGAAGCAGTGGATTCGGAGGATGGAAAGCTCTAGAAAGAGACCATGGTTGATGAAATGGCATCTTTACACAAAAATAAGGCTTGTGATCTGGTGGAGTTGTCGGTTAGAAGTAAACCCATTGGCATTGAATGGGTGTTCAAGAAGAAGACAAATGCAAAAGGAAAAGGGGAGAAATACAAAGCTCAGTTGGTAGCAAAAGGTTATTCCCAGGTGCCGGGAATTGATTTTGGTGATATTTTTTCTCCTATTGCCAAGGTAACTTCTATTAGATTAATTTTATCTATTTTTTCTACTTTTGATTTTGAGGTAGAACAGATGGATGTGAAGACAACATTTCTTCACAGGGATCTAGAAGAGGAGATCTACATGAAACAACCTAAAGGCTTTGTTGTGAAGGGTAAGAAAGAACTAGTATGCAAGTTAAAGAAGTCTCTGTATGGTTTAAAACAGTCACCAAGGATGTGGTATTAGATATTTAATACATTTATATGGGGACTTGGCTTCACCAGAAGCAAAGCAGATCATTGTGTGTATTTTAAATTAATTGGTGATCATGTTATTTATCTGGTCTTGTATGTGGATGATATATTGTTGGTTCGAAATTATAATGAAATTATCCAAGATTTGAAGACCCAATTGTCCTCCAAATTCAACATGAAATATCTTTGTGCTGGAAACTATATTTTGGGCATGGAAATTAAAAGAGATCGGGAAAACAGGAAGCTCTGGTTAAACCAGAGTAAGTATGTCAATACAATATTGCAGAGGTTTAATATGCAGGATAGTAAATGGTGAAGGTTCCTATTCCTATAGGTGAAAATTTATCTTTTGAACAGTGTCCGAAGACACAAGAAGAGGAAGAGAATATGTCCTGTGTTCCATATGCAAGTACAGTCAATAACTTGATGTATGCACTGGTATGTACTAGACCATACATTGGACATGCGGTGGGAGTATTGAGCAGGTTTAAGTCAAAACCAAGAAAGAAGCATTGGATAGTAGTGAAGCGGGTTTTTAGGTATTTGTGTGGCACTACTGATTATGATTTGTGCTACCTGGGAAGACCAGTATTGGATAGAGTATTGGATATTCATGGCTTTGTTGATGCAGACTGGGCTGGAGATCTGGATCAAAGAAGATCTACGAGTGGGTGTATGTTTAGCCTATTTGGAGGTGCAGTCAGTTGGATGAGTAAGAGACAATCTGTAGTGGCACTATCAACTACAAAGGTAGAATACTTGGTAGCCACTCATGCAAGCAAGGAAGCAGTTTGGTTGCAGTGATTGTGTTCAAGTATGGGGTTAGTATAGGAAGCTATAAGGGTATACTGTGATAGCCGATGTGCAATTTTCTTGGCAAACAACCCTCCATATCATTCAAAGACAAAGCAAATTGATGTTCATTATCACTTTGTGAGGGATATGATAGAAGACAAAAAGGTGTTTCTTGTAAATGTGGACACTTTGGAGAATACTATAGATGCATTGACGAAATCTATAAGCTCTGAGAATTTCTCCTGTTGTATAGAAACAATGGGAGTTTCAGGGATGGAAAAATGGCTAAGCTCTCTTGTTGCCCTCTATGGAAAGAAAACAACAAGTGGGACAATGTTGGGTTGTGTTATATTCTTTTCATGTAGTTAAAAGGGGGTTTGAGGGGTGCTTATAACCCCACTTTATGGGGTCCGGGGTAGCACCCCAAAAAAATTTGATTTTGGACCCTATGTTAGGTTGGGTGGACCCACCTATGGTTTTGAACATGATTTTTGCACATGGTTTTTGGACGTGATGGTTTTTCGGTCCATGGTATTGGACACAATGGTTTTCGATCCATGGTATTGGATGCAATGGCTTTCAGTCCATGGTATTGGATGCTTCGGCATGTATAAATATGTATTATATCCTTGAAAGGAACATAATGAAAAATCAAGCTCGTAGTCTCAGTTTTGTGATCCAGTGGGAAAATCTCTATGTATATGTGTTTTATGTGTTATGCTCTCACATTGTTTATTCTTTTGTGTTTTAGAATTTTTATGCAGGTAATTTTTGTATGAGGTTAAAACCTACACTTGTTATTATGTGTTTTGTTGTTGATGTTTGATATTACCTTCTGATTACACCATCCACGGTGTCATTTTTGTGGCTCTAGGGATCCTAACACCCCTTCAGGGACATAACTATGAAGATGCCTAGATTTCTTACAATATATGCATATAAAACTTGTGGTTTGAGTGTCTAGAGGTTGATAAAGTTCCTTGTCATCCCATTTTCGGATGATTTTTTCTGTGATACCTACACTTAAATCTAATTCAACATAGATGCAAAAAAAAGAGATGAAACCACTAGCTAGTCTCTCACTGTCTATCTTGACAAAGTGTCCAAGATCATTTCCAATACTTTCAAGGAAATTTGGCCTAATCCATTGGAGGGGTGAGTTTGGAAGCCTTACCCAAACTAGAGTGCTGAAAGTCTTCATGGAGATTTCATTGAACTCTAGCAACCATGGTTGACTTGAGAGTCCTGCTCAACCCCAAAACTAGGGGCCCTTATGAAAAGCCACTTTCGTTGATCAAGATCCTTGAAGAAGGCTATAGAATAACCTTTGGAACAAAATAACAAATATAAATTATGTGTCCAATTCTGAAAAGCCTGAACCTTAAGGGTGGAGGTTGAGGACCATGGATGACCATGGTTAACCATGGTTGATTTTCATATTGAGACAATCTTTGACACATTGTGACATTGGACCATCATTAAACATGGATGACCATGATTGTAAACCCAAGGGATTTATATTAAACCCTAGGATTAATATTATAAATCATATGAATAATATTATTCCCTAGCAATATCAACCAAATAACATCAAGGGATTGATATTATAAACCAAAGGGGATAATAAACCCAATGGATTGATTATAAAACACAAAGGTATTATAAACCCAAGGGAATAATATTAAACACAAGGGATTAATATTATAAATGCAAGGTATATAAATCCCTTAGGGATTGATATTATAAACCCAAGGGAAAAAATAACCCAACGGATTAATACTAAAAACCCAATGGATTCATAATATAAATCCAAGGGAATAATAGTAAACCCAAGGGATTATAAACCCAAGGGAATAATAAACTCAAGGGAATAATATTAAACCCAAGGAATAAATATTGTAAACCCAAGGAATATAAACCAACAAATAAATACTATAAATCCTAAGATAAATAATTGTCACAATGTGACGTTGGAATATGGTTGACCATGATTGATTTTCATATTGAGACAACGTTTGTCACAATGTGACATTGGACAAGGTCTGACCAACATGGACCATGGTTGATCTCCAAATTGAGAAAATATTTCTCACAATGCAACATTGGACAATGGTTGAACATGGATGACCATTATTGTGACAATGTGATGCTGGACCAAGAGACATTCTTTGTTAGAATGTGTCCATGGTTGACCATGGTTGACCATGAGAAAGGTATTATAAACCCAACATATTAATATTATAAATGTAAGGTATATAAACCCTAAAGGGATTGATATTATAAACCCAAGGGATTAATACTAAAAACCTAAGTGATAAAAAGCCCAACCGATTGATAATATAAACCCAAGGGAATAATATTAAACTGGAGGGATTAATATTATACTAAATTTTAAAAAAATATAACACATGAAACATTAGTGATGGAATTTTAAATCTATAAGGAAATGGAAGGAAATGAATTGTTTATAAATTATTACTTCAAATTTAAATGGTTTATAAATTATTATTCTATAGTTTTTTTTAATGAAAAAAAAATCAAAATATAGTGCAAAATCTTAAAAACAAACGAATAATAGATAATGAATTTTTCAAAAATAAATTCATATAAAATAAAATGAAATGAAATAAGCATTTGTAAATTCATAAATTCATTTATATAATCTCATTTTGAATATATTAAAGTTTTTAAAAAAATAACATGTGAAACAATTATGATGGAATTTTAAATTTATAAATTTAAAATATTTTAATGTATTAATATTTAAAAATGGATATTAAATAATAAAAAGAACAATTTATATTTTTAATTCACCTATTTAACTTATAATCAATTTACATATATAAATTTAAACTTTTAAAAATAAAAAGACATTTGAAAACATCAACCATAATTTCTAAATTTGAATATTTATTAATCATGACAGAGGAACATATTATGGAACTTAGTAATATAAACAATGTACTTCATAAGTAAAATATTTGAATGTTAACTAATATGTAAAATGAAAAGAAATAAATTTTCATGGTTAGAACATTTTTAAGCATTTGAAGTAATGTTATTATTTTATATTTGGGCTATATTTTTCTGTCAATTTTATCTTTCATATGCAAACATTTTTTTTCAAATTTTGCATTTAAAAAAATACACAAGAAGAAATTATAACACTCTAAACACTTCTTAAATTTGTGATTAAAATATATGAATATTGATATTTAAATAAAAAACTAATAATATCAAATTGCAATTTAAAAATTTGTTATTGAATGATTGTTACTTAATTTTAGAGCACAAATTCACTCATGCTAATTTACCTAATTCTACATTGAAAACCTAGGACAACCCAAATTCATAGCTGAGCTACTTTTATACATTCGTATTTGAAAAGTAAAGAAATCTTCTATAGAACACTCTTTCAAATCATTAAAATCTAAACCACACTCAATTACTAAATTTACAGTCGACACATAATTGATCTCGTGGAGATTCGTGGCATAAGTTGGCGAAACCTTGTACTCTTGATTTGAGCAAAGACATATATTCATCTCGAGAGTCAAGGGACAATGTGTCGGCCTCGTGATCCAATATCAAAATCCCAAACTTGTCATAGAGGTTATCCACGTTAATTTTTCCACTATCAGACACTTATGGCAATGTACAAATATATGCATGTTCAAATAAGAAAACAAGGAAGTAAGTTGTTACTGTGATTATAGGAAAATACCTTGTTACATGTAACACCCCGTCATTGTATTTAACACTCTATTAACATAAGCTAAGAAAATCTAGGTCCAAGGTGTAAGAAATAAATTAAATACAATACTGTTAAATAAATAAAGATAATATAAAAACGTTTGGAACGAGACACGAAGAGATGAGGTTCTTGGCAAATAAAATCCCATTGGTGAAAGGGAATGGATAATTCTTTCATGATAAGATTTCTAGATCCAAATATAGATAAGCTTAATGGATTTGGAGATGAATATCCATTAAGCTACTTAGCTCGAGAAATATGCTAAGCTAAGAAAAAATATAAAAGCCTTGCGGGAGATAAAGGCAAGATGCTATGAGGAAAATCCTCGTAGGAGATATAAAGATGAGCGTTCTAGGAAAAGCCTAGGAAAATGGATAAAAATAATCCATAAAATTGGTACACTGCTAATGTAAACCATATCATGAAAGATGGTATTAACTATCCATTGAGGAGATCAAAAAGATGAGGGGATCCATGGCAATAACTCTCGGCTCTGGGGTAAAATGGAGATAACCAATTCTAGGTTGGGTGGTGGTGCTCAGTTTTCCAAGTGAAGGTTGGGTGGATTGGTGCTATAGGTCATAGATTTTCAACATTGGAGTACTGGTGAGAACATCCTATACTCACTGCTAAATTTAATATTGTTGATAATTATGTGGTTTTAATGAGAATAAACTTCGTAAATTAGTTATAATAGTTACTATATAGTGGCTATAGGATTTGTAGGTTGAATGTTGAATGTTAGAGATAAGTTGTGGAATTCATTAGTGGAATTCATGATATTTGGTTGGTAGTATGAAGTAAGCATGGTGTCTGGTTATGACTTTATGATTTGAATTATTTCTTAAGTAAACACATGCATGTAGATATAATGCACAATAAATTACATAAGCAAAGAAGATGCATGTCGTAGTAGTTAGATATTAAAGGACACTGAAATTGTGCACATACAATGAATGTTTTCAAGTGAATGCATGCATGATGCTAGGAATTACAATGAATTTAATAAGTAAATGCATGTCATACTATTTGAATGAAAAGAAAGGCATAGATAGTGTGGTTACTATTACATGTCTTAAATTATCTCCATGAAGAGGATATTCATCCCATGGTAACGTCTTAACTTTGTGCATGAAAGTAGTTTAATCTATTGCGAATAAGAGGTTAGTTGAAGTACATGATACATCGGTCGAAAACAAACAGAGGCAGAGACTGCATTTAGAAACTAAATATATATAGGTGAATGCATACAAGTAATTGTAATTTATATCGAAGTAAATTAAATCACTTAAATGTGTGACATACAAATTAGTAAGCAAACTAAAACAGAGAAATGTGCATTGATATTGTGGGAACAATTTAATGCATTCAGACAACTAATTTGACTATTGCATAAAACCTACAGGAAGGTGTATACCATGGTCTAGGATAAAAAATCAAGAAGGGTTGCATGCTCGCCATGTAACTAACATAATAGTAGAATGAAACTACAGAAAAGTTAAACAAATTAGAAGAATTGGGATCTTTATTATAAATTAAATGGCCAAGCCCATGTATACACTACCGAACCAAATATATCTTGGTGGATTTCAACTATAAGAGGTTTGCAACCGTAATCTAAGTCTAAACGAATCTTTTCATTAAACGCAACCATAAATGGTTCAACCACAAATTACTAATACAAAAAGCTCAAAATTCATAGAACCGCCAATAGACAGCATATTGAAATTAACTTGATATATATATATATATATATATATATCTAATATTATATATATATAATATATATATATATATATATATATCTGTGTGTGTGTGTATGTATGTATGTATGTGTGTATATATATATATATATATATGTATTATATATGTATATATATATGTGTGTGTGTGTGTGTGTGTGTGTGTGTGTGTGTATCTGTATATATATTGTACATAACTAATTGGAGTGATAAGATAACTCTTCAGGAATTCCATAACAAAGAAATATTTAACAGTTAAAGTTCTCGCCAATTCGAAAATAGAAGAATATGTAGGAACCCCTAGATGAGGGTATAACTTTAGAAGCTATTTAATATTATACTCAAGCTAAAGCCTGAGCTCAAGTGCAAAATCTATAGAGCTTCAAACATAAAAAAGAAGAAGGAGATACATACTAGCATTTAAAGACCGAAGCGAAGTCCAAATTTCATAAAAATACCCATGAGAATATTACAATCTGTACATACTAGGAAATAAACCAAATAGTGTGAGTATCAAGCCATGATCAAAGCTTATACAATGAGCAGGGGTCAACTTGACTAAATCGAAACAAAAAAACAAAAAGACAGACTGAAATGCTCAAGGGAAATCAGAGTTGTCCCTCAGAAAATTATACAATCACGGTGTAAACATCAACCATGGGTTGCCATTCTGTAGAGCCCTTCTATGTAAGGAAACATCCAGCAGAAATGAAATGAGGAAAACTATACTCTTGAGAACCCAACCCATTGATTAGGGAAGGTCAAAACTAGAAGAACACCAACCTCGAAGTAGATAAGAAATAGTTAGGGGAATAACAACAACTCACCCCAAAGAATGTCTAGATTAAATCCCTACATAAAGCATACTTGAAATGGAAAAAACAAAAAACTATTACCTGAATGAGAATTTATATGGCTAGAAATTGTTATAAAAATTAAAATACAGTATGCAATTGGGGGTTTGAGTGAAGAAAACCCAAAAACGGTTACCTGCAGAAACTTTCAGAATGAAGGTGTAGGAAAACCACCTAGATACAAAGAAGGAATTAGTTGGACTTCGATAATAGAAAAAGTAATTGAAGAAATTCATATACCTCTGAAATGATAATGAATAACCTCACCTGGGTGATGGAGAGTTGAAGACCTAACGAGGAGAAATTGATGACTCACAAAACTCTTTGAGCCACCCCTACATCATAAACATGAAGCCAATCAAACTAAAAATACATATGGAAAATTAAAGTGTACAAGGGTTGCAAAGAGAAATGATTAAAACACTTAGATTGGAGAAATGACCTTAACTAGGTCAAATGGTGACATAGTTGAATACCAAGCTTTTGTTGCCTCCACAACTATGCTCATAATCCCTCCGAGAAGAGGGTGGAATTTCATTGACAAATAATGGTAGTGTGATTGTGTCTGTCAATGATGCAAGAGATTTCAACCCAAGGAAAATCATTGTAATTAAGTAGACATAGGGGGTCCTATATTTTTAAGTAGTAGTTTTCCTAAGTCTCAAGGTAATGAGATTTAGGCCTTTTAGTGATTTAATTAGATGTGTGAGAGAAATTGTAAGTGCTCTCGGATAAATGAGAACATGAATGGAGATAGTGACGAAAGAGCCTAAAATCAATTAGGACTCTTAGAACATTCCATGATTCAAGGGACAAGAGAGAAACTTTAGGAATTAATTAGAAGTGAACATGGTGGAGAGAGGATTTAGGAGTTGGTTCAATAGATATAGGATTCGAGCTAGGACAATTTAGCAGAACTCCTAGCATATATGTAAGACTACGAGCAGAGTCAAAATGGAGAGGCCACTGATAGCAGAAGATTAGGCCTGTGCGAGACCGACGAGTCTCGAATGTAATCTTTGCTTTTACATTAATATATGGAGAGTTTGTTCCTGACTATGTTAATGCATTGGGGAGTATTTCATGAATGAATTATTATGAATTCGTAGGATCCACAATAGGTTGCAGGTAGAATTCTGAAGGACACAGAGGAATAGAGTGACTGAGAGGAATCATAATGGAACAATGAATCCAATTGAAGAAGCGGAGTAAAACTCTAGAGAGAAATAGGGAAAGGAGATTTCGCATAAAAGAAAGCTTTGAGAAAGTTGAGCGCTAGAAGTGAATGATAACATTCTGAGAAGAACTGCACATAGTAGAAGAATGAGATAGAGTGTTATAATGGATCCTTGAATTCATTCAAAGGAGCAATTAAAGTCCAAAATGACATTGATTGAAGTAGTATGCAAAGTTAATATGTTATGAAACCAGCTCACAAAAAGATAGAAAAGAGAGATCCACGCCTTATAATTTAGCCTCTTCGAGGGGTCAACCTCCTTTACATTACATAAATGAACAATTCTTGGATGATTCAAATGACAAAACCTCCTTTCTATATATAGGAGTCTAAGGAGTCACAATATAACCCAGCCGACCTAACAATAATAATATGAAGCCACAATAGTAACATTAGTGGGCTTATATGGGGTACAATAGTAACAATATGGGCACTATGTGGGTACATAAATATAATAAGTGGGTTGTACTAATAACAATAAGGGTTACACTAGTAGTATAGGGGCCTAACATGCCCCTGTCCTTCAAAAAGCGTTGTCCTCAAGGCTTGAGTAGTTCTTGATGCTTCTGTATAAAATTCTTGTCCTCCCATGTGGAGTCTTCAGCGGGTAAGTTCTTCCACTTGATGAGATACTCTGTAATTGATCGATTTCGTAGCTGTCAGGTTCTTGTTTCTGTGACTGCTCCAAGTTCCAATATGATTTTTCCCTACTCTTCAATTTCTGGAAATATTGTTTGAATTGGGATCTTTTGCAACTTTTGAGTAAGTGGCCATACTTCTTTGTCC
>APFE031661008.1:10415-57908 GCA_000404065.3 Pinus taeda
ACATAATGCAAACATTCTAGAGGTCTAGGCTAGAGACGTGCTCCGGCGTCGTTAAACCTAGTCACTCTTGTTTTCGCACTAAGGTTGGGTGATTCCTCATGGTGTGATTCAATTGTGGTCTAGTACGGATTTGGGCTCCCACGTACCGTCGCGTATATATGGGGATACTCCACTAGGTTTGCATCCTTGATCCATAGGAAGCCGTGTCTACCACCTTACAAGCCGTAACGCATCGAACACAGCATTCGGGAAGATTGACTGCAGTACGGAAAGTCCTTGGTTTTCATACGATTGCCAAGGTGTATAAGTAGTTTTATGGATTGTCTGGTAAACCCCTTGCCTAGTTTCTCCGGAGAAGTCACTTTTTGATCCTTTTCGAACTCTGTAAAAGAAAAGGCTCTATTGAGCATTTGTCACTTCGGGCTCTTTAAATATTCGAAGGCGACTAGAGTCATCTTTTGTCCTTTTCTCGACTCTTAAAACATGAAAAGGTTAAGTTGTGTCCTAATGTCATAAAAATTTATTCGACCACGATAATATTCACCTCGGTAGATCTTGTTTGCGTTTAGTTTTGAGTAGGGTCTCTTATCGTTAGTTTACTTAGGGTCTTTGTTTGATCATCCTGGCGGATCCATCGATCCCATCTCCTGTCCCAAGTGACCAAGGGTCTCCATCTTCTGTTGCCCCTGAGACACCGGTTTGCGACGCTCTTCCTATTGTTCCGAGTGTCCAGCCATTGAACTCTCAAGCTCTAGAGGACGAGCTTTACGACTTGTTTTGGAACCCTATTTGGGAACCCTCTGAAGAGGATTTTCCCACTACTCCTGCTGGTGTTGCATCTCCGATGGCTTCGTCCGATATGGAGGATACATCTTGTTGGAGATGTAAATCCCCTCTACGGATAGAGGCGATCCCTACTAGCCCAGAATGGGTCTAGCAACAATCAAACAATGCTATCACACAAGCTCCTAATTGCAAATAAAGAGTAGGTGATGAAGACCTACTTGAGATCCAACGCTTTAGTTCGTAGAAGAGATGGCGCTCGTGTTCCTTTGCCTTGGCCAGTCACGATCCTCCACTATCCACATGAATAGACACCTGCACACAAAGAGAACAAACACAAACACAAGCGTGAAATATAATATATGCAATTATACATCAGTCAGGAAGGATATAATTCAACATCAACCATTAAAAGTACAATGAGAATGGAACCATAATGATAGTCATCTATTTATTAATATCCAACAAAGAAGAATACAACCAGTGTCCTGACGTCAAGTCCTCCTTTGGTTGGGTGCTCAGCTACACAAGTCTTGCAAAAGCTTGAGGGGGTAAGGGGCAAGCTCTCTCTCTCTTTAGTGACAAAGTCTCCTTACTTAGGGAAAGCCTTATGGATACAAAGAAGGCTTCTTGCAACTCCAACCTTTTGATATCTTCCTTTCAGCACAAGTATTGCCACAAGAGTCAAAGCTATTAGAACAGAACTAGAACTAGCTTGCTCAAGCCATGGGAACAAGCTTTTATAGAGGAAAAGGAAGAGATAAGGTCAATCCCCCACAATCATGGATTTGGCTTCATCACTTGGAAACTTCCATGGAATGGTGGAAAACAACTTTCCATCCAAGGAGATTCGAAGCCAAACCATCCTCACTCAACTTGGAATCAGTTTGGTGAATGAGGTGGATGGAAACTTCGGAGGTTTGAGTGGTTAAGAATTTTGCCCAAACTGGTTGGCGCGATTGCGACTCTGAGACAGAGTGCCAATGGCGTGCCCTTTCTTTAGGATTTTCCCCATTGGCGCGGGCATAATACAGGGCACCCGCGCTAATGCAAAAAGGGCTATTTTTAGGGGCAATGAGCAAGAGATGTCTTAAGGGCATATGAAGCTCATGTTTAGAGGTAAATAAGGCAAGTGGTTTCAAGTCTTGTCACTTCCCACAAGTCCCGGAATGGGTTCTCCAAGATGCAGGAGGGGGGTAACAAGGACGCTGAGAAATGGTGACAAATTACTGTGTAACATATGCCCCCTAAATCATGAGGCCCGAGAGAGAGAGGGGTGAAGTGCTTTACAAGAACATGTGTGACTGAAACACTGCTGCCGGAGAACCTGCGAAAAGAAGTACAACTGATATCTCAAGTATATGATATATATGTGGTATGGGCGCAGCCATCCGTAACAGAGTATAAAACTGGATCCCAGGTATGGACGCAACCATCCGATGAGGATCTATAAATGGACTCAGGTATGGTTGCAGCCATCCAACGAATGAGTCATGTAATAATTATAAAAATCCACAAATGCAACCCGGATGTAAAACATGCACAATCCGGGGTCTTGCGCTCCAACTCGACCCGAACACAGTACAAGTTCAAGCATGTGAATATGGGATTCGAAGTCGAACATGCATGAACATCGTCTGATTACCAGTCAATGATGGAAGCTATTAATAGATGCGAGAGGTGCCACCAATAATGACGATGGTCCTCAAGGTACTATAGGTACAATCCACGGCGTGCGAATGAATGAGCCGGTGTCGAACACCCGTAGAATTATCCAATCGGAGGCCAATGATGAAAACCTCGCGTCGAACACGAAGAACCTGCCATTGAGGCATGCAGGCTCCAAGGTACCTGAAGGGAGTCTCTAGGTCACCTTCTTGGATAATGGGCTGAAGTCGACAGGAAGTGATCTTCGTCGAAGGTGGGCCATAATGTTTCCCACATCATCGACACGAGACGAAAAGAGACAATATGTTTTGTGTGAGATATCGGAGGGAGGTTGAGTATTCTTGCAGAGGCGAACTTCTCTTGAACATATCGGCAGCATAATGACAGGTTTGGCAGTATTTGAGGTCAAATGATCAGGGGTCATGATGACAAGACGATGAGCAGATGAATTGTAAAATAGGATAACCCAAACCCATGGAGGCAAATGTGAAACGAGATGAGATGTCCCCACCCAGACACGAATGCAAACGGTGCCATGTTCAAGAGCGACATACTGCCGATGACGACGATTACGATTCCTTTATTTCCCCCACCATTTCTGGCGAGTACCCCAGTTATTTTTGGATGACAAGCTTGATGGGGATAGCATATGCTTGAAGGGCATCATTTTGACGGAATCCGATGTCATTAAGTTTTAACGAGTCTGACAAAGGAAGAACTCAGCGCCTTTTCATGTTTAGAGAGTTTGAAAAGACAACAAAAAGAAAACTCCAGGGGTGTCCTTTTTTGTAGAGTTGTGTCTCTCGAGCCTGAAAAAGTATAAAATCGTGCTCGAAAGAACTGCCCGATCATTACGACCGAGGAGTACTTTTCATAAGTAGTGACATCGATCCGAAAAAGTAAAAAAGCGATCGACATCACGTCGTTTCGTTTCCATTAACGAACCTGAAACAACAAGGGTCTAATGATCTTTTCATTCTTTATACGGCCAGGAAAAAGAGTTTAAAGACGACCGCCTCTTTTAACGAGCCAAGAGGAATAACTCGGCAATATTTTCACGTTTAGCGAGTCAGAAAAGAGCTAAAAGATGACTCCATAGTGACTTTTTCGTGTATTTACTGAGTCCGAAAAAGTATAAAATACAACTCGTTTCACCGTCGAAGCTGTGCAAAAGGCTTGTCGCCGCACAAGAATTAAACTTAAAACCCATTTTCGACCAAAAGTACATTAAAATACTCAAAAATAACTTTTTAAACCATAAATGAGTAAAGAAAGCTTATAAATAGGGTGAAAATGTAAAATTAAAATTACTTTTACCATTTTACCTCTTGAAGAGTGAAAAAGAGTCCATTTGGGAGGCAAACTTCAGGCGGCGATTGCGATCAATCTAGACAACCATTCGCGACCTCGTCAGTTCCAGGTAAGAGGCATTTCCCTTAGCTCCATTTTCATACCATTTTTAATTCATTTAGCTCCTGATTGGGCCCCAGCAAGGGGGATTTGCAAAATTAGGGCTTCGCCCCATTGGCGCGGGTATCCAGCGCAGATTCGTGCCAATGGGGTTAAAAACCCAAAGGAGCCGCGCCATTAGCGTGACTGTTTTAAGAACAGTCGCGCTAACCACGCGACCCAATTTTTTCCATGTTTTTGCCTGTTTAAAATGAATTTTTCCTGGATTAGTATTTATCTAATATTCTAATGAAGGCAATTTTGTCCTTGTGGGGCCAGGAAACCCATCAAAATGGTGGAAGTATGGAAAGAGCGAGACCATGACATTATTGATGCTTTAGCCATTGAGGATGAAGGGTGCATGGACGCCCTACGGGACTGTGGCCTTAAGAAATTCTTCCTTACATCATCCATGTGGGCGCAACCTGAGTTGCTACAATTTATCATTGATGCTTGGGACGCAGATGACCAAGTGTTTCGTCTGCGGAATTAGACCTTGGATCTCGAGGTCTCTGATGTGTATTTCATTACAGGATTGTCGTGGAGAGGGGCGGTTCCTATCTTGATAGGCAGTAGACCTTCTGGGGAGAAGGTTGGTGAAGTGAAAGCTCGAGTGTGCCCCGAAGCACAATTCGGGCAGTAGAGTGCAAAGGTGTTGATCTCCACCATCCGGGACTTGACACTGAAAACCATCCTTTTCACCATCACACGCGCAGCTGGGGTACAAGCGCCCCATGAGGCCAGCAAGAACCACCTGATCTTAGCGACTGAATGCCTCAGTCCGACCATTTTTAACTGGGCTGCCATGGTGACTACTAACATAAAGAGGTAGCTCACTAATTGCAAGCGAGCTGAGACGAAACAGTTTGCATACGGCTCCATCGTGGTATCATTCTTCTTGGAATCAATACCACTGTTCTAGATTCAGAGAGCTGTGGTGGCAGACCCATTGCCACAAGAGCCTAGAATGGCTCGCTGGCAGCACTGATGCCCAGGGGAGGAGGAGGCCAGGAGATGTCTTGGCATCCTGAGTTCTTCATATGGCTCCGACGGCAGTTCATCATGATCCAGGATTGGCCGTATGTAGGGACCAGTTTCATGGGAGACCCAGACCTTCCACTACCAGAGGGGGAGGAATGGGAGGAGGAGCTAGGTATGTACTCCTCGGTTTTGATGTTTTCTATTTTTTTTTTTTTTTCGATACATGCCTGTTCTAATAACGATTATATATATACACAAATGTGTGTCCAGAGCGACCAGTCGGACTATCCCCTACAACGCGAAGAGGCCAACCCACAGCCAACCCACCGACAGTGGGGGAGGAGTTGATCCATAATCTCAAGGGGCTTGCCCAAGGGATTCCTGGTTATGCCAGATTGGCAGATGTTCCTCTTGCCTACTAGAGGCATATAGTAGGGGTGCCGACCCGCGTCCACCGTCTGCTGAGACGATTGGTGCGGGTGGTGATGTGTTATCATGAGCACCACCGTGCTTAAGCTTCTAGATTTTACTTTCTACGTATATATTTTTTAAGAGACATATGTCTCAGATGTATCGGGAACACAGACTCTATCCAGACACGTACATTCTATTTTTTGAGCGCCTCAGTGCGTCACATGATATATATATATATATATATATATATATATATATATATATATATACATGGTGTTTTTATTGTATCTTATGCTTCCTGTGTTTTGTTCATTTGCATATTATGCAAATGTCTGTCCAATACATAGTTAGCCAATGCATTGGTTACTGCATTAAGTCTTCTTGGAATGTGATGATAAGTAGTGTAATCAAAATCTCTTTCCAATAACTTAACATGTAAATACAACTTTAAAATGCGATGATCTCTGACGGAATATCACCCGTTGAGCTGGTGGACTACAAGCTGCGAATCTAAGTTTACAACCAATGAGCGGATTCCGAGGTTAATCGCCTCGGCTAATAATTCAATTACAGCACTATATTCGGCCACATTGTTTGTTGTACAACCTAGACACACTCCTTGAATATCTACTAACTCACCATGAGGATCGTAGATCACCCATGCCGCAGATGACAGATTGCGAGTACTGCGGGAAGCACCATCCGCAAAACCAACGTAAGGTGATCCAGACATCTGTTCAAGAAGCAAAAGACACAATGAGTGGCGATCATGCCGACACACTGAGATAAAAATGAAATAAACACACACACACACACAACACACTGTTAAAAAACATATGCATGTACAAAAATAAAGAGCTCGCCATGATACTCATTTCAAGTCAAACCCTTTTCAGGACTTCGCCTTATCGCACTGATGCATAACCGGCCTAGATAATGTAGGCATCACTCAGCCTGTTGTATAAAATGATCAACGGCATTGATGATCTGCCCATGCCCCCCAGCCGAGCGAGGTTTACAAGCTAGAGGATCGGTGCCCGCTTTGGCAGAGGGACCGAGGGTTGCAATAGAGTGCAATGAAGGATCAGAGCGAGCCGAAACCAAAGCAAGTGAAGCAAGGCTTGGAGGTGGGAGGGAGTACACACCCATAAGGGTAGGATCTTTGAAAAGCCCAGCTCCCACACTCTAAAACAGAACAGTGGTATGCTCAACGAATGGTACATTTCCCTCGGAAGAGGAAGAGAAGAAAGAAAGTTGGTCAACCGTTACAATTTTCCCTTGATGGGGGAAACGAATGACACGGAAGAGGGATGAAGCCATGGCACGCATGGAGTACGTCCAACTCTGGCCCAGAAGGAGGTTATATGTGAGATTTGCGTCAACAACCTCAACTTCTACTTCCACAGTCTTCCCTTCTAAGGTGATTGGTAGCCGTTGAAGAATACCATAAGGTCAGGATTCTCTCCCATCGAATGCTTCCAAGGTCGTTGGAGACTGGCTCAGAGTCGGAGACCCGATCGCTTTCCAACATGTGATAGACATAATGCAGGTTGATGCGCCTTCATCAATGACTGTACGATGGATCGTTTTGGAATTGATGACGACTTGAATGAGAAAAGCGATCTGATGAGGCAGTCAAGGAACATGGCTCTCGAGATCGAAGGTAATCAAATCCGAGTCTGCTGGGTCGATGCCACCGATGGCCGATAGCAGGGACTTCCTCTGGGGGGGAAACTCTGAAGAACCTCTAAGGAAGACATAGCCGACGGAGCCTGCGCTAAGTCCTCTACAATGCTATAATGTTGAGCAGCACGAGAATTCGGATTATAAGAAGATCTTCTGAGTACCCCTTTGGGAGGGGGTTGAATTGTCATCTCAGTACTTGGTCTCTCGATATGGAGGGGACCAGAGCTGGATGATGGAGCACTTGAGGGAACCTCTGGCTCCTTCCCAGCGGACGACGGATATTCCTTCGCTCGAGTCGTTACATGAATGGGAATAGTTCCAGCCATGAAGACCTGGGAACCGAAGGGAGAAGAAGAGGGATCAACCACCATTTGAGTTTGCTAAGAGGGAAAGGGTTCTTTAAGAACCGCAGGGACCCCAGGGGCACCTTTCAACAAACGACTAACTTCGGACCGCTTGGGGCAGTCCTTAGTATAGTGATCTTCCTCACAAATGAGGCAAGGATACTTAGGTTTGCGCTTGGCTCCTTCCTCGGTTGGAGGTTTAGAGGATTCCTGTTTGGGTTGCTCGGATTTATTTTTCCCTTTCCCCTTTTCCTTTTTCTTTCCTTTCGAGGATTTGCTCGCCGTGGTGGACTGGACGGCGTTGACCTCGGAAGTGTTACCAGAATTTAAAGCACCCTGAGAAGTGTTTTCGTTGGATGCACTTGACTTTTGCTTCCCAGGGTTCGATGATTTTTTAGAGGCCTGGTTTACAGAGCCAATGACTCCATTGATAGATGGCTTGGGTGGAGCCTTGGATGTACCAGGCCTTATGGCATCCGGCAAGTATTCATACAAGGTACCAGACTGAGAGTAAACTAAGTCTAGGTACTGAGTGCGCGCGATCGCTTGCTCTTCTGTTACACAGGCTCCCATATCAATGTCCCGTGCAATCTTAGGGACAAAGGAATTCGTGAACCAGTCGGTGAGGAGTTGATCAGGAATACAGAACTTGATCAACCTGTGATGCCTTCTCCATTCATGGATGTGATCAAAGATATGTGTTGCAGTATCCTGCTTAAGAGATGTAAGGAGGTGAGTCCCTGTCTCGTACCGAATGGGTAATTGGAAGTGAGTAAGGAATGCCATGGCCAACAAATTGAAATCTTGAAATGACGCGTGGGTCAATTCAATATAACATTTAGCTGCCGAACCAGTGAGGGTCCTCTGAAAGAGGCGAAGCCGAATCGAATCATCAAGCCATGAATTGGACGAACACCATAAGTGATATGTCATCACATGAGCTTGAGGGTCCTCCCCGGATTTCTCGTCAAATTTGGGACAATCACTAGGTATCTTAGTTGGAACTATTGGCCATTGTGGATTGTGTAAAATGGGATCATTTGTTAACTTCGACACATCGGGCAGTTCCAACGTCGCTAAAAATGGTAGCTGCGGATTAAAAGACATTTGTCCCGGATACGAGGTAGAGCCAGAATTCCAACCAGTTCCTGATTGCCCCCACTGGCTTTGTCCCGATGGACCAGGTCCAAAAGGGCCTTGTCCAGAAGGATTTTGTCCATAAGGGTTGTTTCCAGAACCGGGTTGCTGGTTCTACCCCCCAGCACCCCATTGGTTACCATACTGGCCAGTAGGTTGTTGATAATTCTGATAAGGATTACCCTACGGCTGTTGGTAATTTTGATACGGGGTATATTGATTTTTCCCCTGGGGTTGCTGGTATCCATACTGAGCCTGGGAACCAGGCAGCATTTGATGACCAGATTGGGATTGATACCCACCTGAATGCGGGGGTTGGGATTGGTACCCACCCGAATAAGGAGGCTGGGCCTGATACCCACCTGAATACGGAGGTTGGGATTGATACCCACCTGAATAAGGAGGTTCGGACTGATACCCACCTGAATAAGGAGGCTGGGATTGATACACGCCCAAGTAAGGAGGTTGGGATTGATACCCGCCTGAGTAAGGAGGTTGGGATTGATACCCACCTGAATACGGAGGCTGGGATTGATACCCACCTGAATACGGATGCTGGGATTGATACCCACCTGAATAAGGAGGCCGGGATTGGTACCCGCCTGCATGCTGGGCCGTTTGGCTGGAAGGTTGTCCTGGTCGGATTTGAGACGGCCCCGTTCGCCCAGAAGGTCGAGCTTGCTGAGCGAGGGGCTGCCCTTGCGCAACCGAGGATTGTCCTTGTTGACCAGATGGTTGCTGAGCGGTAGGCTGGCCTTGCTATGCGTAACGCTGGCCCCCTTGCCTAGAAGGGTTGCTTTGCTGGTTTCCGAGTTGACCTTGCTGACCATAAGGTTGTCCCTGGTCCCCATAAGGTTGCCCCGAAGGGTAGCCTTGTTGGGCACCGGGTTGTCCTTGTTGAGCATTGGGTTGTCCCGGGTTTCCAGAAGGTTGCCCAAGATACGTAAAAGATAGACCACTAGAGACCAAAGGTTGTCCCTGACTGGGTTGTCCTTTTGGGCCTCCCTGTTGACCTGGGTAATTTTGGCCAGAATACTTCTGCCCATGATTAGGCTGCGAGTAAGGCTGTTGACCCTGGTAGGGTGGTCCTTGTTGTCCTTGACTCTAATGGTACTGGCCACCACCATACCCGGTGGTACCCCAAGCCACTTTCAATGGAACAGAAGCCTCAACATAAGGCTCTTTAGGCAAGGAGGTGTACAAGTAATGATTCTCAGGATCATTATACGGGCCTTACTCATCTGGGCTCTAGACATTACGCAAGTACTGAAAATATGCCTCCTCTGCCGTCATATGATCGGAAGTAGGAGGAGCACCACTTGTGGGGTGCACAACTCTAGCAATGTGTGTCGATTGACCACTTTGTGCTGGACCTCGAGATGGGCCTGCAGCAGAAGTGAGAGCGGATGACACTATAACGGCACTAACAACTGGAGTTGACGACGCAACACAGACGGTCGGGTTGGTTGGGACTACTGTAACAGCAGTATGGTGAACTTGGGAAACAAACGGTCCTGTGGTAGGGATGATGTTTTGATCCCACACAGAAGAGGAAGCTGCAGAGTTCCTAGCATCCCTCAAAGATCTATAGCGCGCCGGCACCGTGATACCCAAAGGTGTAACGGTGTAGGGCATAGAGATGATTGGGGATGTAGCCAAAATGGGAGTATCAATACTCGACATGACGGACGGCCCACTCGACACAGGAGATGTGTCGCCCATATCGGAAGAAGCCATCGGAGATGGGACACCGACAGGAGTGGCGGGAAAATCCTCTTCAGAGGGTTCCCAAACAGGGTTCCAAGAAAATTCATAGAATTCGTCCTCTGGAGCTCGAGAGTTCAACGGTTGGATGCTCGGAACAATGGGAAGAGCATCGTAAACCGGTGTCTCGGGGACAACAGAAGATGGAGACCCTTGGTCACTTGGGACAGGAGACGGAGTTGATGGATCTGCCAGGATGATTAAACAAAGACCCTAAGCAAACTAACGATAAAGGACCCTACTCAAAACTAAACGCAAACAAGATCTACCAAGGTAAATGTTATCGTGGCCGAATAAATTTTATGACATTAGGACACAACTTAACCTTTTCATGTTTTTAAGAGTCGAGAAAAGGACAAAAGATGACTCTAGTCGCCTTCGAATGTTTTGAGAGCCCGAAGTGACAAATGCTCTATAGAGCCTTTTCTTTTGCAGAGTCTGAAAAGGGTCAAAAAGTGACTGCTCTGGAGAAACTAGGCAAAGGGGTTTACTAGACAATCCGTAAAACTGCTTATACACCTTGGCAATCGTATGAAAACCAAGGACTTTCCGTACTGCAATCAATCTTCCCGAATGTTGTGTTCAGTGCGTTACGGCTTGTAAGGTGGCAAACACGGCTTCCTATGGATCAAGGATGCAAACCTAGTGGAGTCTCCCCATATATACGCGACGGTACATGGGAGCCCAAATCTGTGCTAGACCACAATTGAATCACACCAAGAGGAATCACCCAACCTTAATGCGAAAACAAGAGTGACTAGGTTTAACGACACCGGAGCACGTCTCTAGCCTAGACCTCTAGAATGTTTGCGTTATGTTCCAATGCATTTTTAAGTAAATTCAGTTTATTTTATGGTTGATCTTTTAGTTAAGTTTCAGTTTAAGGCCCTACCGTATGTAATCTTCCACAAAGTCCTAGATGCAAGCTACATGCGAAAGAAAGCCATTTCGTTCGATGAATACTAACTACAAGAACGTTAAGAGTTTCAATCAAACAAAACGAACTCAATCAACCAAACAACCTAATGCAGCTAATGGCAAATAAACAAAACTTTTTCTTTTCAATAATGCAAATAACGAAAAGTTCTATTTCATTCGCTATTAAATGCAAAAGAGATTATTTGATTCCTTTCTACAAGCACAATGCACTAGAACGAATTTTGAAAGATAACAACACTGAGAAAAGAAGCAAATTCACCCAATGAAGACTCAATGAAATCCCAAGACACTAAAAAAAAGTTCTCCAAATCGAAAGGAAAACAAGGCTTCGCACGAGCTATGTGATCTAAGCCCAAACAAAGCTAGAATGAAATCCAAGCAAACAAGAGCAAGTTGTTCGGAAATCACTCAAAAATACTTCAACAATCATTGAAGAAAATGCGAAAAGCAATCACAAGGTTAACCGGACAATCAAAGAACCCAAAACTCCAACGGGAGACTCGACACACACGGCCACTAGATGCCCTAGGGTTGAGGTGTGAAATCGATGGAAAGAGGCAAACGCCAGGAGGACAAAGGTTGCAAACCAGTCAAACAAGGCTTAAGCACACTCCAACAACTGAAAAAGAGGTGGCAAAAAGCAAATCCAAGCCCAGACAGCAAGCAAAACACGTGGACCAAAAACTACACGGCCTGGCATGACTGTCAGGATGCAACTCGTGCTAACCAGTGATTGGCGCATGTTGTCAGTTACAACAAGGGCCACTAGCGCGACTGTGAAGGCAAAAAGCGCGCTAACAAAGTTTGCTAATTTCAAAAGAAAAATACACAGTCCAGGGCTTGGGTCACAAGCTTAAAGCAAGTCAAAAAGTACAGGGGTAGCAAGAAATTTGATCCAAAGGCTTATCTAAGAAAGCAATCAAAGAAAAACCAAAGAGACAAGACAAACTCCAAGTTGTTTAGTTTGTAAGCCAAACCGGAGATCGACTGAAGCGGCTTTGATCTACTTCACTACTGCAAAGCAATAGTGTTTCGAAGGCTATCTGGCCGTGTTTCAGACTCCGTCTAAGTTTACAAATCAGGACAACAAGCTAAACTCCCCAGCGGAGTCGCCAAATTGTTGGAGAGGTAAATCCCCTCTACGGATAGAGGTGATCCCTACTAGCCCAGAACGGGTCTAGCAACAATCAAACAATGCTATCACGCAAGTTCCTAATTGCAAATAAAGGGTAGGTGATGAAGACCTACTTGAGATCCAACGCTTTAGTTTGTAGAAGAGACGTCGCCCACGTTCCTTTGCCTTGGCCGATCACGATCCTCCACTATCCACGTGAATGGAAACCTGCACACAAAGAGAACAACACAAACACAAGCGTGAAATCTAATATATGCAATTATACATAAGTCAGGAAGGATATAATTCAACATCAACCATTACAAGTACAACGAGAATGGAACCATAATGATAGTCATCTATTATTAATAATCAACAAAGGAGAATACAACCAGCGTTCTGACGTCAAGTCCTCCTTTCGTTGGGTGCTCAGCTACACAAGTCTTGCAAAGCTTGAGGGAATGAGGGACAAGCTCTCTCTCTCTCTTTAGTGACAAAGTCTCCTTACTTAGGTAAAGCCTTATGAACACAAAGAAGGCTCTTGCAACTCCAATCTCTTGATATCTTCCTTTCAGCACAAGTATTGCCACTTAGAATCAGAACTAGCTTGCTCAAGGCATGGAGACAAGCTTTTATAGATGAAAGAGGAAGAGATAAGATCAATCACAAAAATCATGGATTTGGCTTCATCACTTGGGAACTTCTATGGAATGGTGGCAAACTACTTCCCATTCAAGGAGATTCGAAGCCAAACCATCCTCACTTAACTTGGATTCAGTTGGTGAATGAGTTGGATAGAAATTTCGGAGGTTGATTAGTTCAAAACTTTGCCCGAAAAGGTTGGCGTGATTGCGACTCTGGGACAGAGCGCTAATGGCGCGCCCCTTTTATAGGATTTTCCCCATTGGCGCGGGCATAACACAGTGGACCAGCGCTAATGTAAAAAGGGCTATTTTTAAGGGCAAAGAGCAGGAGATGTCTTCAGGGCATATGCAGCTCATGTTCAGAGGTGATTGATGCAAGTGGTTTCAAGTCTTGTCACTTCTCACAAGTCCCGGAATGAGTCCTCCAAGGTGCAGGAGAGGGGTAACAGGGACGGTGACAAACGGTGACAAATTACTGTGTAACAGGTATTTTGCTACAGACTAGTCACACATGTGGCTTCCGTACAAGGGAAAATGCAACCAAATTTGGGTGTTATCCGAGAGGTATATGAAGTGCATCGTCACTCCCCTTAACAGCAAGAATGAACCGTTGGCCTTCGTAGAACTCATGTTTGGCAACTGCCTCCTGGAAACAACGTTGGGTTGTTATCCTACACAGCCAGCTCCAACCCCACAGACACACAGTTGGGACTCCTTCCTTTCCCAATTGATGGTAATGAAACATGTATAGTACATTGTACCAGTAGTAGCAGTAGCAGTAGCAACAGTAGTAGCAACGGTACTAGCACGTCAAACGGTCTGTGTATAAACAAGTTATGGACCATGTACTTTGACAGATCAAAGACACAAGACAGCTCAGGAGTCGGGTGTGTCTTGATAGACCCATACAACAAAAAGCATATGGTTTCAAGTCACTTGGAGTTCGAGTGCAAGAACAACATTGTTGAGTATGAAGCACTCGTGTTGGGATTTTAGAAAGCCATCAGCCTCAATGTGGTCACACTCAAAGTGGTAGGTGATTCAGAGATAGTGGCATGGCAGGTGCATAACACCATTCATTGTTTGTCACAACATCTCAAAAGTTACCAAAAATAGGTATGATGACTAATCTCTAACTTCCAAGCATTTAAATCATTTTTGTACCACATACACGTAATGTAGTTGTCAATGCTCTAGCAACTGTAGCTTCACGAATGTCACTGGTTAGGGATAGATTTACTATTGAAATTTTGTACAAACCATCTATCCCATATAACATAACTAATTTATGCGTGTTTAATGATGATCAATAGATACTGCATTTCATGGCCAATGCTGACATCTTCAAAGATGCAACGATAGATGATGATGAGCACGAGCACTCTCTGCAAACATAAGTTGGTAACAGAGAAGGCCACCTTATCACAAAAGTTGTGGCAACATTGGAAAATCTTTATGACTTGCAAGAACGTTTTCAGGGGCCGAGGAATAGTAAGACCCACAGTTCCACCATGATGCATTAACTGATCAACCTAGGAACAAAACAAGAAGTTCGTCAATCTCAGGACATGTTGCACACAGCAAGAACGAAAAGCCTTTTTTTGCTTGTTCAAATAGTACTGAGATGTGTTCGCGTGGACGTATGATGATCTGAAAACCTATGACACACAGATCATCCAACATATCATTATGATCAAAGAAGGGGTCAAGCCATATCAGCAAAAGCTGAGAAAAGTACATCTGTCACTTGCACCCCTCATACAGAAATAGCTTACTTAGCTATTGGATGCACGAAACATATACAAGGTCCATCATTCCACATGGGTTTCAAACCTTGTTCCTGTACGCAAGAAGTTTGGGGAAATCCGCTTGTGCATTGATTTCCGGAATGTGAACCGCACCTCGGACAAAGAAAACTACCCCGTGTCGTTTATGGAACACTTTATGCAAACAGTATCTAGAGCATAGATGTTTTCCCTTCTCGACGGTTTTTTAGGATACAATCAAGTTCTAGTAGTAGAACTTGACAAACTTAAGGCAACCTTCCATTCCAAGTGGGGTACATTCGCTTACAGACGAATGTTGTTTGGGCTTGTAAATGCAAGCGCAACCTTTCAGCGCGCCATGAAAATCACTTTTCGCGAACTTATTGGACAAAGCGTAGTGGTATACCTCGACGATATGGTCATGTTCTCAAGAAGACGTGAGGACCACATATATATTGGATTTCCTTGAATCCCAAACAGAGCATATCACAGTGTCTGAGGGGAACCTTCTCGAACACATTGTTTCCGAAAGCGGGATCAAGGTGGATCTGGACTAGGTTCATAATATTACACAGAACCCTCACCCAACTAACAAGAAATCTATGCAGTCCTTCTTGGACAAGATAAACTTCCTTCGAAATTTCATCTCAGATTATGCGCAAATAGTCAATCCCATGCAGGACATGATCAAGAAAGATGCAGTATACAACTAGGGCAAGAAGGAAAAGTATGCATTCACCTTAATCAAGCAGGATATTCCAGAAGCACCTGCACTCTACAGCCCAGACTTCAAAAAGGATTTTCTGTTATACACCTTCGCCTCCGATAATTCGCTCGCTGTAGTACTCACTTAGAAGGATGAGATGAACGATGAACGCCCAATCTCCTTCATGAGACCAAGAATGCAGGGATGAGAACTCAACTACCCCACCGTTGACAAGAAAGCTTATGCAATTTACAAGGCGATGAAACACTTCAGGCCCTACTTGTTGAAGAACCACTGCATAGTCTTTGTCTCTCACCTAGTAGTCTACACATTTCTTGTACAACAAGAACTGGGTGAACGACAGGTGAACTGGATGACAGGCTTGCAAGACCATGATCTTGAAATCAAGCCAATTCACATGATCAAAGGACATGGTCTTTGCAGACTTGCAACTAAAGTAGTACACACATTGGAGAGTGAAGAAGAGCTTGCCGGCTGGGAGCAAGAAATTTAGATGCATGACATAAGGCAAGCAACACCCACTAAAGATGGAACATCTCGCTACGCAGATGTGTGCTAGTACCTTGAGCATGGAATCGTACCCTCTCACTTTTCCATCAGACAAAAGGGGGCATTGCACCTCAAAGCCTTAGCATATCAATCAGTGCACGGAGTGATTTATATGAAGCACAGTAACGAAGTTTTGCTCAGGTGCCTAGAGGCACATGAATTAGAGAAGGTACTACAAGATGTGCATGGCAGACCCACTGGGGGTCACTTTGCAGGAATAACCACTGCGCACAAAATTATGCAAGTCAATTTCAACTGGCCCACGTTATTCAAGGATGCACATGCTTATGCCCGAAACTGCCCGGTCTGTCAGTGACACACTAGCAGGACACGAAGATCAGTAGTCCCAATGCACCTTGTTGCAGTGACTGAACCATTCCAACAGTGGGGCCTGGACATCATCGGGGAAATCTTCCCACATTCGTTAAATCAACACCACTACATTCTAACAACAACTGATTACTTCACGCGGTGGACAGAAGCAGTTCCGCTCAAACAAGTGAACGACCAGGCGGTCATCAGCGTCCTCCAACAGAAAATCATCTCACGCTTCGGCGTTCTAGTATCACTTGTTTTTTATAATGCAACATACTTTTCATCTTTGAAACTTTATGATTTTGCATTATAAAATGGTATTGTGTTGAAACACTCATCTAACTATTACCCGCAAGGAAACAGTCTCACAAAATCCACGAATAAAAACCTCATCCACATAATCAAAAATATCATTTTCTTTCAGCAGCGTAACTGGCATACCACCTTGATGAATGCATTATGGGCTGATCGTGTAACACCCAAACCCTCTATGAATATCTCATCGTACTTCCTGGTCTATGGTAAAGAAGCCATCCTTCCACCCAATATCTAATTGCCTGCACTTCAGCTTTCCCAAGAATCCCAAGGCAAGCCTTGCCAGCTAGTTCAGTGTAGGATGGATGCTCTCCATAAGCTTCAGGAAGAAAGGCTGAAAGAAAAAAGAAAAATTCAAACTCCATCAGAATCGTATCAAGAGATGGTTCAATAAGAAGTCTATAGGGAAAGCTAACTTCGATTTTGGTGACTTGGTTCTAAAATGGGATAAGTCCCATGAAGACAAAGGAAAACATACAAAGTTTCAGTCCCTCTAGATTGGTCCATACACAATCCATGAGAATCGTGGCCCACACACATACCATCTGAAATCACTTGACGAGAGGATTGACAACCTTCCTGTCAACAACCAAGATCTCAAGTACAACTTCCAGTAGGCTGGGTTGTGCCCCGTGCAATGTACATACTCTTCTTTCTACTTGTTGTGTTCATTTTGTTTTCCTTGCATACTATTTTTGTTTTTATTTGGTTTACTTCGCTTACTATTTTTGTTTTCATTTGTTTAAGTTGCTTGATACCTTACTATTTTTGTTTCTAGAAATAAGTGTTGCCATCTACTGTGTTCTGTCTTTTGAATAAGTATGTGGTTGAGATATGAAGGAACTTGTGACACTGCAGCACTTGGCTAGTCTTGTGTCTATCTTCTCTGTGCTTCGTTATAACCTTCGGCCGATGAAGTCTTGACAGAAAATACAAGCCATATGTAAGGGAAGTTTTGGTCCAACCATGAACCTATGTCCACACTAGGAAGCCCCATGCCTGTACTCAGCCTTCTGCTATGTGTGTTTAAGCTCATCCAACTAGTAGAAACGGAGAAGGGGAAAATCTAAATGAACAAACTTATGTCAGAGGTCTTACATGCTTCTCTGAAGGAACAACATCTTCTGCTCTCAATAAGTCGGGATCCCTCTTCTGATCCAAAAAATAAATAAGTGCCTATGCATAGTCCTCTTGAAAAAATACAAAGAATAAAGAAGAGAAAGGCTTCCTGCGTAAAGAGATGAAGCATGCAACTCCACTAGGGCACTAACCAAGCTCGCTAACAGTGGAGAAATGCATGTGTTCTTGTGTGACCCCATTGGGGTACAGTCCAGGCCTACTGGCAGCCGAGTAATACCAGAGATGAAAACTTATACTCTGAAAATCTTCAACTCATGAGCTAAACTACCCTTCCAGATTTTGAAACGTTGTGATCAAGCTGAACTTTTGATTTTGTTTGATTGAATTGGAAAAAGGTGAACCATGTATGTCCATGGGGTAATTGGGGAAGCCGAAGTAACCTACATAGTGATTCAATACTCCCCAAAGGACCAAGGCAATGTGCTATCAATGAACCAAAACAGAGAAGCTAGAGTTCTACCAGTGTGTCACCAAGTGTTGTAGTGGCTACAACCACCCTCCAAAATTTTGGCCTACATCCAATTTCGAGTCCTCCTTTGAGAATTTCACTTGGTGACCGCACGCATTTGGGTTCACTCCATGGGCTCGTGTGAGTCTTCACACCCACCTTGCTTGATCATTCCACCCAAGCTTTTGCATGTTGATGTTAATGTCATTCTTACGACTATGTTTTGCTCATACTCAAGGTCTTCGCTTTGTGTGTATATGTTGTGTTCGCTTTGTAAACATTCATCGTGCTCACACATGGAGTCACATACACTATCGCGCAAGCATCGTCGCGGTAGACCAACAATCAATCACAAGTGTTGCACTTGTCGCTCACACCATCGGTCAGTCATGTTGAGCATGTGTCTCTGGATGGTTTGAGTTGTCTCGTCGTCAAGTCATGTAAGTGTGTGTTTGCAAGATCAAGTATGCATCTTTCACTCATTCACACACTTAGTCACTTTGTTGCAGTTCTGACAACCGGATTCCCCTCTGACAACGGACGATCACCCCACCATTGACTCGATCGAATGTCACCAGGAATAACACAAAAGCACCAAGCAAGCCATTTCAAGTTGTGTTGCCCGCAAGAAAATCAATCAACTTTCATGTTGGTCAACCGAAGAGTTTGACCCGGCAACCACCTCGGGACTGAATCCCCTAAAAAATTGCACAAAGTCTGTAGACCTTTCCCACTCTGCTCACTAAGAAAACTACACAAATAGGCCAGACAAACACCCAGTGCCCCTCCCTGCCTCCCTCAGAAATTTGCACAGTTTTTCCACATAGTCGACCAATTGCCCACACGAAAAACTGTGCAGTTTTCATGAGCAAGCCCTTTGCTGCCTAGCAGTTCACTCAGCTCAAAAACTGCATAGAGGTGATCAGTAGGCTAGCCTCCCAGCATCAACGCATTTTTTCCGCCAGCATCTCCCGGCAACTGACTGTCAGTTCCCTCCAAGAATTGCGCAGTTTTTGCTGCCAAGCTCCAGCAATTAACTGCTAGTTCCCTCTAGGAATTGCGCAGTTTTTGCTACCCAGCTTGTTTGGTTGTGTTATATTCTTTCCATGACTAGCCCCAGTTTTTTTGGACCCTATATTAGGTGGGTGGACCTACCTATGGTTTTGTGCATGGTTTTCGCACATGGTTTTGGGCGCGATGGTTTTCGGTCCATGGTATTTTTTAGACCTGGTCAAGGTAACTACGGTTATGTTCTAATCCAAGGTTAATGGATTGGGGTTTATGGATGCTTCGGCATGTATATATATGTATTGTAACAGTGAAAGGAACATAATGAAAAATCAATCTGGTCGTCCCCGTTTTTGGATCCAGGGGAAAATCTCTATGTATATTTGCTTTATGTGTTATGCTCTCACCATTGTTTATTTTCAGTTTTATAGAATTCATATGCACGTAATTTCTATAAGGTGTTAAAACCTACACAACTCTCGGCAGCTAACTACCAGTTCCCCTCAAGAATTGCGTAGTTTTTGTTACCAGTCACCCAGCAGACAACTGCTGGTTCCCTCTAGGAATTGCGCATTTTTGGCTGCCAAACTCCCACTGCCTACTCCTTCTGGAAATTGTGTAGATTTTTCTTGCCTAGCCTTCCCGTAGGCCAGACCGTTCCTCTCAAAAACTGCACAGTGTTTTCCTCCAACTGAGCCAAACCCCGCAGACAGTCATTTGTTGATCCAGATTGACCATCTCCATCACTCAGTGACTACTACGTAGTTTTCACCAGCAGTGACCAAAGCCTCCATCCCAGCTCGCAACCTTGTCTCCTCTCCTGGTCACCTTCATTTGAAACGATCATGCATCATGGTAGACTAGGAGCTTTATGGATTTGATGTCATCTCGTCATGAGTGACTACATATACAGGTACACAAACAAACATGGCATGACGATGAATGGGATGAACAAAGGGAGAACGTGCAGAAGGACATGTTCGCTAATGGACAAACAAACGATGCATGCAAAGATATGTGCTCGCGAATGGATGATCATGAAAATATGTGTTTGCGAATGGATGGACGAGCAAATGCAAGATGTGTTCACGGATAGACAAATGGACAAACATGCACTTTTAGCGAGCGGACGAACATGTCAGCTTACCAACATACAAGCAGGGAGCAACGTGAAAATGCAACCTCAAGCAAACCCAACAACCATTGAAGACTTCGTGCATGTTGCCATGTAGAGGTGAAGTTGTGACACACCATGAGAACATCCATCACTTAGCAACATTGCAGCTCGACATGCACACCAGCAGAACCACGAATGTACCAGCATTGTCATGTCGATTCTTGTCATGAGTCATGGCGTCCACATCTCTACTCTAGGCCATACTGTCAATCAATATTATGTAATGTGGAAATCCAAGAGACCCTATTGTGGTATGAAGAGTCATGTAAAGTCAAAAAGTCATGGAATTCAAATAGTCATGAGGGTAGTCGAACAACCACAAGGTTCAGTTTCACCATTGGCTATAAATACCCCCTCATTTTTACATGAAGGGAGTTTTCACCTCAACTCCTCCCACATAGCCTTGACAGTCTCTAATATTTTCTTTGAGGACTAATAGTGGCTCCAACACCTCGCCCACAGGGTTAGTGATGTATGGTGTAACAATGTGTCTTGGAACTTTCACTTAATTCAAAAGCCTCCTAACAGGCCAACATGTTTTCACACATGTATTTTAACTGTTGTAAGATTGATCTTGAACACTTCTAATGCATGTTGCTTTAACCTATTTTTAACACTTGAACTCATTCACTTGTTGTAATACATATATATTAATGAAAATGTGTTGTATGTGTTGTTAATGTTGTCATGCCCGTGTTGGTTACCTCCCCAGACATCAGGAAGACATTTCACATAAAACTTGTTATAACAATAGTTGCACTCACGCGGACTCATCCGTTGAGTGTTGTACATGTTATCTTCCCTTGTGTGTTGTGACTGTCGCATCTGTGTGGATTGTTCTTCCAGAGGTTGTGCACGTCCTTTTGTGTTGTGTGTTCCTTACAAATTTGGGGCTTCCTCCCAACCGACTTGGGACTCACTCCCACCCTCTCCCTCTACAGTGAAAGAACCATTGACACAAGTAACACTAGCAATCACCAAGCATGTGAACCTCACTACTCGAAGAAAAATCAGACCACTCTCATGTGCTAACAAGCAAGAGTTGAGGCAAATCTTTAAGATAATGGCAACCGGGCCATCATACCTGATGGGACTCCCACATTAAACGGTGTGAGGTCTAGTTGGGACTTCATACCGGGGTGATCCCCCGAATGTTGGCAGCTCCAGCACCGTCAACAAACCTATGTGAGGAAGTGAAGTTTTTGGGAAAGAGAAGTATTGAAAATTGAATACTTGGGATGTTCATTGAAGACATCTTGAAGGTTTTGGAGATAATATTGAAGACCGTGAAGCACTAGCCATCATGAGGTGACAATGGAGAAATAGTTTGGGTACCATGAAGAACAATGGATACACCTTCATGTGAAGATCAAGGTTTTCATTGATGACGTGACTGGAGACTAAGTGAAGGAATTTCTGAAGATTGACAGGCTCGGTGAAGAAGAAATTGGGAGTCATGAAATACAACTAAACATATATTGATGAAGTAAAGAAAGGGTTGGAGCCCAAGAGGTCAGCGCCTCGAAAAGACAAGGTTGGTGACTTGGAGAATAGGGTTTAAGCCCTTGAGTTTGGTGCCTCTAAATTGACAAGATTGGAGCCTTGAATGTTCAAGTCGGTGCTTGGCACAATACAGGTTGGAGCCTGGGAGATTGAAGATTGGTGTCTTCATGTAGGGTTGGAGCTCTACATATATTGTACTTGATTTATTGTAAAAAAGAAATTAATAAAAGCATTTATTCTTATTGTTCATCTTGTGTTCTAGATATAAGTGATCTAACTGGTAAAAGTAACAATTGAAAATAAATATTGATTCACCCCCCCTCTTAGTATTTCCAACAATTGGTATCAGAGCCAGTGCCTTCACTCAAAGCCTAACAGCTTGAAGGTTGATCCTTAGAACACAAATGGAAAAGCCAAGGAAGAAATCCTCCAATCCTCCTAAAGATGTCTCTTCCTCAATCATGAAAACTAAAGACAATAAAAATGGGAAGGTTCCATTGTTAAATGGAAACTTTGATGTATGGAAGGTAAGAATGAGAAATTTCTTAATGGCTAAAGGCATTGAAGTATGGGAATCAGTGATTACTGATAACATGATGAACGGAGAATCCAAGGACTACAATGAAAAAGTGATGAATGCAATTTTGAATGGGCTACCAATTTCTATAAAGGCCAATTTGGAGAAATGTTTGTCAGCAAAAGATATATGGGACAAACTTCATGACCTTCATTTTAAATGAGTGTTGACCATGACTTCTACTCAAGAAGGTGATGGAAAGCAAGAAGGAAATCCATAACTCATCAAGGAAGCTAGAAATAAGAATGATGACATCAAGGCCATAGAATACCTAGAAGAAGAATAAAGTAAAGAAGAATTTGAAGAAGATCTCCTGACTAAACTTATAGTCTCCATGGATGAGATTAATAGTTTGAAAAAGGAAAATGAGGTACTTAAGAAGAAAGTGCAAGATGGTGACCGGGACAAGGCAAGGAAGGAAGTTAACATTTTTAAGCTTCAAGTATAAGAAAGAGATGAGGAGCTCACCAAAATTAAGGAGGAATTTAATCAAAACAAAATAAAGCATCATCAAGAAGTCATATCCATGACAAATCAATTGGATAAGGCAAAGAATAGGGAAGAAAATTTGTCAAGCCATCTTGAACAAAGAAGACTCAAGAGATTGAACAAACTTGAAGCAAAGATTAGTCAATACAAGGAAGATGTTTCCTCCCTTAGATCTCAACTAAAAGAAGCAAGGAAACAAGAACAAGGAGCTGAGAAGATAATGGAAGCTTTGGCATTCATAGAAGGACAAGTTGATGAAGCAGAAAAGGAGAGAAACACCATGACGTGCCAAATAGAAGAAAACGATCGTGACATCATCAAGTTAAGAGTTGAAATCACCTCACTTAAGGCACAATAATATGAAACAACCAAGATGAAGGAAGAAATGGAGATTAGTTTATCAAAGAAGGATGAATAATGCAAAAAAATAAAAGAAGAAATTATCTCTTAAAAAGGAATTTGACTTGTTGAATAAGAACTTGAAGAGTTCTCAAACCCTAGATGACATCCTAAGTCATCGAAGGCCTCCCTTTGACAAATTAGGTCTTGGTTATGCAATCCTCAAGCAAGAATGATAATGCTTCAAACAATAAGGATGTGAAGAAGCCAGAAAGAAATGTTGATTCTCGCAGTTCCAACAAAGGCAAGGGGAAGAGTCATGACAACTATGGAAGAAATCCTACTCCAAGGAGACTTGTAGATGGTGTCAAGAATACAAAAGGCAATGAACATCATCAAAGAATCCCAAGGAAAAAATACTTTAGGAGTACATCAAGGAAATCTTCATCTCCCAGGTACCAAATTATATTTCTTGGTTATTGCTATTCCTATACAAACTTCGGACACATGGAAAAAGATTGTAGGGAATATCACAAAGACAAATATAATGGTCCCTATCAATCTCCTAGAAGCAATTTTGCAAGAAGAATTCATGATTACTCATTCATGAACAATATGGATTGCTTCAATTTCCATAAAATTAGACATATGGCTCATGATTGTAACTTGACTTGGGTCCCTAAACAAGCTAAAACCATAACATCGAAGCCAAAGAAAAAAGTTCCACAATTATGGAGAAGGAAGCAAATTGGATCCAAAAATATCTTGATCACTCTAGAAAACAACACATGTTGATCTCATGATGTCATCCTTGATATTCCAAGTGTTTGATAACAAGACTCTGCCAAAGGAGACCATGCATACTATTAGGGGGAGCTTATGGTTCTTTATCATTCTTACAGAAGCTATCTGAGAATGGGCCCTATGAAATTCTTGATGACTCACGCAAGGACAATCATATTTTGATAGATCATCTCTTGGGAGAAACTCCATTAAAGAACATGATTCCTTACTTATCTGATGGACTATTGTTGAAGATTTCTTCCACTTGATCATAAGGAAAAAATATTTCTTGTCTAAAGAAGCTAGAGGAGTTTATGCAGACAAGGGGAGTTGGTTCATCACATGAAGAAATGTGAACACATCTATCACGGACCACATTGCCAGAAAGAAGAGCACCATGACAGGGGGAGTAACATACCTATGAAGAACTATTATTGATGAAGAAAAGAAGAAGCTTGACAAGGGGAGTACTTGGGCACCTCGTTTTCCATTGATGTCAAAGGGGGAGAGAATGTTGGAAGGGAAATAATATTGCCATCAATGACAAAGGGGGAGATTTTTAAGCAAGGTTGTCATTTATGTGAATATGACATTGACCAAGATTTCAATATTCTTCAGATGCCTTATTCCAGATGATGATGTCAGGACTCTTGTTTGACAAGGATATCATCAATGAAGATGTTAAGCCACGAAGATGTCAAACCATTAATGAAGAAGTCCTAAGGAGCCATTGAGCTAACTATAATGTTGCATGTGCCCTGATGATCTAGACCTTAACCCTTGGTGACATATGGAGTCACACACTTGATGATGTCATACACTAAATGAATGACCACAATCGATGATGGCACTTGATGAAGGTTGGAATACTAGATGATGACGTGGAAGATCTCATTTAATGGTTAGAAGACTACCTTGAAACTTTCGTAATGATATTGCCTATGACGTATCACTGTACCATTATATGATGACTTGACATGATACACTCATTGTTGGATACTACATGATGACATTATGATCCTATGATGATGAAGAAGTCAAACAATGAAGAAGCCAAACAATGGAGAAGCCAAACAAGAGAAACCATACTGTCCTAATCATTTTCTACACCAAATAATTCAAGTACAGTCACAAAGAAAAATAATTCTTGTAACCTTAGAGGCAACCTTTCAACATGGGACATTGGGAAAGTCCAGGAGGCAAGGATGACAGGCTTGCTCACTAGGAATATGTAGTGCACGGTGATTGAGAAGGAAGGTCTTGGTGTTGCACATTTGAGCATTGTAAGGGCTGAAAGATGACCTTATTTCTCATTGGAAGTGTGCAGTGAAGGCAAGGTTTGTCAAGGAATTGCGCAATGGGAAAATTCAGGAGATAAGAGTGACAATCTTGGGCATTGTGATTGTGTAGTGCATAGTTACTGAGGAACAAACTCTAGGCATTGCACAATTGGCTTTAGCATGGGTCCATAGATGACCTCGTTGTCCACTAGAAATGTGCAATGTGCAATGCAAGGAATGGTTGGTCAAGAATTGCGTAATGGTTAAGTGTAATCACTTAGATGAAGTGATTGTGCTCTGAGATTACTCAATGCACAGTTCAAGGAGCTTGTCCTCTATGATTGCATAATGCACAATTCTAGGAGGTATGAACTACACCATTGTGACTTAGGAATGTGTAGTACATAGTGGTTGAGGTTTGAAGGATTGGTCATGGATGGCACAAGTTGTGAGGACCAAGATAACTCCAAAATTGGTTAAGTGTGGGATCCGTGAGACAAGAGAGAGTAAGAGTAAGAGAATACAACATGTCCTGAACATGATCACACATTCATAAACAATAAAACACATGACCAAAACATGTATTGTACCCAAAATCAAGATGTATATACTGAAATGACAGTAAAACGACATTTACATCCAAGTGTGACACTTAAGATATATCTTTACGACACGATTGTCGATTGTAACCAAAAGGTGCGTTATGCCATGGGAATGTGTCCAATGCATATTCTTATGATAAATAGCATCAACTAATGCAATAGAGTGCGTTGGATCTACCTTTAGGAGATGTTCCATGGTTCTCTTAAGGTATGTGAAAACAAGCGAAAGAAACACATGCAAGAGTGTAAGCTAGTGAAAGTGACACTTATAAGAGATAGAGTAAATGAAAACGACACTTGCAAGAGAGAGAGAAAGCAAATGAAAAACTTGTAAAAGAAAAAGAGATAGTTGAGAAACTCACTTACAAGATTGTGCATTTGTAACCAAGAATACTTATTGTACTCCAAAATTGTGCATAGCTCAAAAGCGAAAGATGAATGTGAAAATGAGCTTTGGATTAGACTCTTTACATAGGGAGAGTAGAAATGCAATTAGATTTAGAGTTTGTGAGTGTGCTTCGTGCATGTCGAGAAACTAGGAACCAAGAGTTAATCGACTACCACTAAGAGGTGCGATAGTACTGACTTGAAGAAGAACACTCTTAATGTCAACCAAGATTGTGCAATCACTCTCAGTAGAGGACACCCTTACACTGTCACTAGAAATTGTGCAATCACTGTGGACAAGAACTGCACAGTGATTGTGAGCAAGGATTGCACAATGGATGTGAGCAAGGGTTGTGCAGTGACTACCGTTGGAAATTGTGCAATAATTGTTGGGAAGGATTGTGCAGTCACTATATCTAAGGATTGTCCAATCATTGTTGGAAAGGATTGTGCAGTCATTATCTCCAAGGGCTTTGCAATCACTCTCTCAACCATAGATTTTCTATCTTGCCTACTTGGAAGAAGTGTGCTTGTGAAGACATCAAGAGTTGGGCATGTGAACGCAAGTAGTTAAACACTTAGGACTCCTAACGGAAGACTTGAACGCTTTGGAACCATGAGTGAGGATCACCTTAAAGGCTTGAAACGAAAGATGGAATGATCATAAGGAGGATCCAAAATTTAATAGTATGCAAAATTTTGGAGGGTGTTGTAGAAACAACAAAAAGCCCCAAATAAGCCCTTATCCATTTTAGATGGTGATTTTGACTAGTTCAAATGGGTCCAGTTACCCCTAACTCTCCCTACTTATTTTTGATATTACTAATAACTTATCAACAAGAAGAGGTACTAGACTTACCCTCTTGCAGCTAGTTTGCGAGAAAACAATTCTTAAACTAATATAAGGGCTTAGCCAAGCCACTAATGAAATTGCTCCTATGAAAGGAGACTTTTACAAATTCAATGAATTAATCTAAATGCAGGTTGACTTACTAAGGCAGAAAAACAAAGCAAACTACTCTAACTTGGCACATAGGAAATCGTTCCTAAATACAAAGTGCAAATATTTAAAAGATAATGGGGATTTAACATGTATTTTATGGTCAATATCAGACTACCAAAATAGTTCTAACAGCTTATATTATTAACGTAGGACATGATATGTTTACAGATTAAAATAGTAAAAGATGAGCCATTAGAATATGGAAGTAATTCACACAATTTTAATGACAATTAAATTGATTTATAATGATAAATTTCGCAGTAAATAGTTACTCAGAAATTCATTTGAATGCATGAGAAAATCAAGAAATAAATAGCATATCTATGTAATTATAAGATCATATAGTTGATCAAATAAACAAAAATTCACATATTTAAAAATAGTGCTAAAACATAGAATCACAGGCACAAATATGCCATAAAAAATAAGATTATATTCACAATTAAAAGTATTTGAAATACAATCATAAACATGTGTATCTCGTGCTCTATTTTTACAATGAATTTCTCCAACATTCCTCCCAAGACATTTAGCTCTACCAATAGAGAATAGAGCTACAATAGTGTATGATCTACCTCTACAACAGAGTTTTAATATCAAAATGAAAGCCCCAAGCTCAGATTTGAGTATTCCTCCTAAATCTACAGGAATAAATCCTCTTTACAGTAGTGCAAAGAGTACCCTTCTTGCAAAAAAAAGGAACCTCTAGCTCTTCTTCAAAGCTTCCATTTATAATTTTACAAATCCAATGCCCCAAAAAGAGAGTTGTCGAAAGATGGTTGAATGAAGATTTGGGATATCATTGAATTTTGTAGCTATGGTTGGTCTTCATAATCTATATCTTAGCCCTTGTAATATATAAATAAATTGTAAAACATGATCTTCATGTCATTTTGATTATTTAGTCCAAAAATTATTATTGTAAGACATGTTATTTATGTTGGATTTAAAAGAGAAAATTTTGAAATTTAAATTTTTGGCTTCAAAATAATTAAGTCGGCCCTCCCTCAAGTCAAGTCGGCCCCAGTAAAGAGACACACCCATTCGCTAAGGTAGAACACTATATAAATACATTTGACCTACTCCTCAAAGGCAGTGTTGGAGTCGATCTAGTCAGTCCTCCGTCAGAGATCAAAACTCTTTATGCATTTCATGTTTAGGTGTCCCGCTCCATTCACCCAGCTGCATTCTGCTAGGAGCATGCCATAATCTAACGGAGAAGGTCATGGTAGTCATTCCCTCTCATGGCTCTTGCTGGCTCAGGTCTTTCGTCAATAGTCATCAAAGTCCATGACAGTCAAGGTCTGGTACTTTAAAGGACAAAAGACATTTTCTATGTCTAAGTCTAGGGATTCATCAATTTGGTCTTTGAACATGTCTAGTAAAGCCATGCAGGCTAGAGTGAGGCCCTTACACAGTTATGGTTCAGAGAGCTTCATCGTCATGTGGATAGAATTCAACTCTTCTTCAAAACTCTGTTTTGAAGAAAAGTCAAACAGTGTCATTTACGACAAAATTTTCAAAAAAGTCATCAGTTGATTTCTTCAGATGCAGTCATGGTTTCCGTGGCCAAATTTCCTCTCGTGCAATCCCTAAAAAGAGTGCTGAAAATTTCATCATTTGAGCTAAAATTTCAAAGGGAAATTGAAAATCAGTGTGTTTTAAAGTCAGTGAAAAAGTGCCAAAACATAACATTAGAAAAATGGGTTTTTGAAGAGGCAAAAATTTAACCCATCACTTCCAAAGCTATATATACAAGTTTTCATCAAAATCAAAGGCATTGAGCTAATCCAAGCCTTGGAGAAACATTGCAAAAGGTGTGAGTGTGCATCGTGAGTGTTTGAGGGAGTTGGAGACGGTTTCAAGCAGCGTTGCGCATATACCCAGGAGCGCGGCGCACACAGATCCTGCCCGCAGTTCAAACTTTACACAGGAATGACGCACACAGAGCCTGCCTGTAGTTCAAACTTTACACAGGCACGACGCATACCCAGGGCGCGGCACACTGGGCTTTGCGCGCAGCGCACACAGACCAAGGGCCGAAACAAGTGCCCAATCACTTCCAAATTTTTGTGAAGCACACCAAATTGAAAGGTAAGCCTTATAACATCACTTGCTCATCAAATTTTATCAATGATATGGTGTTTATAGAGATGTTTGAATGCAATCAAATTCAATGAAATCAACCTTAAGAAATCACCGAAAACCATGATGGCTAGGGTTGCTAAAGTGTATTGTTAGTGCCAAGGTTCCATTCCACCCATCATTTTCCCCTCACCTACCATTTTTCCCATCCTCCCTTTATCATTTTTCCTAAAATCCCTGCCCTAAACTACTACCAAACCCTCTCCCCTATCCCTCCACTATTTGGTCAACATGAGACCCCAAACCCTACTCTATCAAAATACCCAAACTCCTCTCATTTCCCTAACAAATTTCTCCCTATAACCCCTATTCCCATTACATCACTCCCTTCCTAATACTCCCTATTTCATTGTTCCCCTTGGTGACAGATATCACAAAGACACCTAGCCTCACACCATCATCAAAGGGCAGCCTAATCACAGTCCACATTGCAGTCATGACATCACAGCATTCGTCAGAGTTTGAGATGGAAACACAAAGTGACTCATCCTCAGAAGAGCAGGCTCCTAGGAGACACCACAAGAGTGGCAAACATGTGAGGGATGAGCCCACTACCCTCACTGAATTACAAGCATGCCCTCTTGCCATGTCATGTTTCCAGCACCTAGCATGTTTTAAATTTTGTCAAAGGGTGGCAAATGTTAGAGTTCATCATGAGTTGGCCCGTCTATTTGTGCTTCATCTACATGGAGGTCAGTCTATCTTGGCCGGGGTCACTTTCACATTGACACCTGAAGCTATATCAGTGGCGACAGGTATACCAAATGTTGGAGAATAGTGGCATAAGAAGAAGAAGGTGGATAGGCAACAATATGAGCCTTACATCAAGGCTAGATTCTTGAGTCAGCTCACAAGAGTCTTTCCCTTCAGATACTTGAAAGATGGGTATGCTCCACTCATGAGATTGATCATGAAATACTTCAGTTGTGAGGGGAGGTTCTCTCGACTATATGCCTATCATATCCGATTGCTCATGCACTTCACCAGGGTGAGGATGATGAACCTCCCGTTTTTCAAATGCAGGAACATAGAGAGGATGAACACCTTCATGCTGCATAGGACCCCTCAACAGCAACTTAACAGTGTGTATCACTTTGCTCTTATCCGGATTTTGTTAGATCATCAGTTGGGATTGCAAGGCATTGCTTGGGAGGACTTCATCTCCCGTGACTTCTTCAGCACATCACAGGTACTATCAGAGCTAGAGCAGGAGATGGGTGGTCCTTCTCATCAGCATGAGCACCATGAGACCACTACCATGCCAATTTTTGTTACATATCAGAGAGACAGTAGGCACTTATTTGCAGCAGCAAAGCGAGTGTTATCTCCACCCAGGGTGGAAGGGGCCTCGCTTCCGGCATCAGCGACACAGGTACTGAACAAGGGCAAGAAGCCCGTGAATGATAAGGGGCCATCAGGTGAACAGGAGACCGATGTCATCCTCATTTAGGATGATGAGGTAGAGGCAAAAAATGACAAACTTAGGATGACCATTCAGGAGAAGGACACGGAGATCCAAGAATTGATACTCAATGGGGATAGGGCCAGATGGATCATCAAGTATCTGGAGCAGAGGAACAAGCGGCTTGAGGACTAGTAGGCAATCATGGAGCTGCAAAGCATCCGTGAGAATCGACAAGCTGCCCAATAGAGGAGGATCGAGCTCACTACCTTGGAGCAAGAGTCAACAACGACCGTGAATCTTGGTTAGAGCAGGTCAATCTACACCTAGAGAGACTGCTGGAGAAGGCCAATAGAGACAAAACCATATTGAGGATGATGGCTTGTCATTACAGGGCACGGAACATGAGTGCAAAGGCCTGGATAAGGAGCTTGAAGGCCAAACTGAGCAGAGAAACAAAAGAGGCAAAAGAGCAAGATCGGCTCCGAATCTTGGCTGAAGCTTCTGTGGCCCAACATAGTGCCTCTTAGAGAACCTCCAGCCCAAATTTCAAGAAATTTGGGACAATTTTGGTCACATGGGAATTTTTTGGCACAAACACAGGTTTTTTCTCTATATGCGCCGTGCCACCGGCGCGACGCGTAGGATTGGGAGCTCCAAATGAGAAATGGTTTACATTTTTGGATTCATCATGAAAAATCATGACTACTGGCACTCAGACAAGAAATTTGGACATAATTTGAGTTTCAAGGAGGTCAAAAACACCCAAAAAATGGCCTCACTGCCCCTATTTTGACACACAGGAAGAAGTCTTGGGAGAATGAAGATGTGGAAGGGAAAATGATCTCCAAATTCAAAAATTCCACTTGGGTTGGAAAGTAGACAGGACAGGCTTTCCAACAAGCACACTTGGGCACATTTTGGACTCTTGCAAGTGCCTCAAAACTGGCCTCAAAGTGGCACGACGCATATAAAAAAGGGCACGGTGCATATAGGAAAAAAGGCCTAGTTTGCCTCTGTTTCGCGAAATTTCGCTTCGCGACTTTTCAAAAGTGGGCCCTTTCATCTATACTTCATTTTTTCGGCACCAAAGGTAGCATTTAAAGTATTTTCACTCCAGATGGGCATCTATCCAAGTGGCAAAGGAAGGCAAAGGGTCACCCAAGCCATTTGTCATGTTTGTGGCGCTGCACCTGTAGCTGATGTTTGGCTCTCCACCTTCATTTTGTAATGATTTGAGTAACTCCCCAACCCTTGGGCATTCTATCTCTTCATGGCACATTCTATATATTGTATGCAAACTATTTTCAAAGGGTTGGTTGGCCTGTAACTTCTGGGACACTGTGGGAAAGAAACTCTGTTTCTGCAATGTATATTTTTTACAGAGGATTAATGAAAGGCAGTGGCTTTGTTTCATGAGATTCATGTGGTTGTGACTGTAGAAAATGTGTCTCTTATGTTTCATATGTATCTTGTTATGTTTCATAGTTCATTTCATATTCATTTCCAGTGAATTTTTCTAAGTTATCTAAGGTAGAATTCAATTTTGATTGCTCTGCCTGTGGGAAAATTTCATGTTCAATGTTCATTCTTTTGTTGAAAAGGATTCATGTTGTCCATGCCCTTTTCACCCTCTTAATTAATCTCTCCATTCCGCACTATCTTAAACTAAATTGCTAGGCTTTTCGCCTATCTTGCCTCACGAAGTAATCCGTGCCTTTGATTTAAGTTCTCTATTCATTGAGGTCCATTGGTCCCATACCATCCCAGAAACACAGTCATTCATAAAAATCACTTCTTATATTCATTTTCACTTACTAGCCTAACATAAATAGTTCACTGTAAGTCATCTCAGGCCTTTTTCGTTTATTTATTCACTGAGTGTGACTCGGAGAGAGCCCTCTCCTGTTCTGGTAGGGCTAGCTACCAGACTGAGCTTGGTTTGTGGTTACCCTGAATTTTGCCTTCTTTCAGCCTAAGGCAAATTTAGGTGCTAACAAAAGGGAAGTCGCGATTAGTCATGATGTCACCTTTGATGAAGATATGGCTCTCAGCAAGGTGAATAATCTTCCTACTGTGAGGAGCTCTCAAGAAGGTGACACCAGGGAACCGAAGGAAAAGGAAGATGAGACAATGCCTGATGTGGAAGAACCTATGGATCCTACTGATCCTCCACCACCTGAGCCTTCCTCTTCAAGGAAGAGGCCTTCATGGCTTAGGGGGACACTTGATGATGCTGAAGGACACACAACTCCCCGTGGAACCTTCCGTGAAAGTAAGAAGCCGAACAGGTATCAGGGATACCTGACTATCACGAGTACGATCATCCAAAATGAGCCTTCATCATTCATAGATGCCGTCAAGAATCAAGTATGGAAGGATGCTATGACCGAAGAATATGAGTCTATTATGAAGAACGATGTTTGGGATGTGGTCCCCAGACCCCAGGACAAGACATTTGTCAATTCTAGTTGGCTTTATAAGATAAAGCATGCAACTGATGGAAGTACGGAAAAGTATAATGCTCGTTTTGTCGCTCGAGGCTTCTCCCAAAAGGAAGGTATACACTGTGATGAGATATTTGCACCTGTTGCCCAATATACCACTATCCGCTCGATCATAGCCCTTGTTTCTTCACAAGGATGGAACCTACATCAGATGGATGTCAAGACTGCATTCTTACATGGTTTGATCAAAGAGGAGGTCTATGTGGAGCAACCAGAAGGATTTGAGATTTATAATCGAGAATTTCACGTGTGTAGATTGAAGAAGGCCCTCTATGGGCTAAAGCAAGCACCCCGAGCATGGTATGAAAGGATCGATAACTACTTGATGAAGCTGGGATTCACTAGGGGTGAAGCTGACCATAACCTTTACTTTAAGGTTATAGATGAAAAGCCTCTCATACTGGTGATTTATGTTGACGACCTCTTCCTAACAGGTGTAGACTGTGGAGTATCAAAGAAGGTATGTTTCGATGGTTATTTCAACATCTTTTCATTAGAACTTATAAGCCTTTTGCATTAGAAACTTAGACAATAATAAGGATTTATAACGAAACACGTGAGATTAATGGAGAATGCTGATAATTGTCATTCCTATGTGCAGGAGGGAGGAAAAACGGAAAGTGGCCATCCCAAAGGAAAAGACAAAGATGAACTAACTGCTGTCCCTTTGACGGGAGACCGCGTGCAAACCTGATCAAAACGGACCAACCTAGGAAAGGAAGCGGAGATACCAGCTCGGAGCAGAAAAGGAAAGAAGTGACTCAAGATTAACGATTCTTCGAATCCCTCAGGATCTTAGATCCTGAGGGATCGCTATTTTATCTATTTCTGCATCTAGATATCTCCGTCATCATCCTTATATAAGCAATAGCGTTGTTGGCTAGAGGAGGACTTTTTTTGGTAATTTCTTTTAAGAGAGATCAAGACTATGATCTCTATGTTCTGTTGAAGACTTGAGTTACTGTAATTCTACTTCATGCATTAATACAGACTTGGTTACTCTTTTACCTTTGAGCCTGGATCAATCTTAAGCGGTGTACCCCTGGAGGCTAAGCACCCGGCCCTGGAGGACACTTGCTCTTGTACCATTACGCGTGGTTTCTGTGTGGTTTGTTTATAGACGTGATCTGGTAATCTGTTGTGTTTTAAGAACGTTTATATTACATGCTTTGTTATGTTTAACTCATTTAATGTTCCTGCAAACAAAAGTCTTATATTGACGCTGTATCATGTTACCAATCCTTTAAGTGGCTATTAATCTTTACAGGATATTGTCATTCCATTACAGAGTTTTATGCAATTGTGCTTTAGCATTACAACAATTATCTTGAAAAGTCTGATTTCACATGATTATTGAATCCTTGAATGTTACTGTTTTCATCTTGAGATGCAATCGTATGCTTTTATTTAGAACAATAACAGAATCAGATTAAGCATGTGTTTATATGGTTTTTAGTATTATTTCATCTTGGATCCATAGGTAGTGCTGTTCCATAGTATGTGTACATCTTTAAGAGCGAAGGATTGATGTTTGGATTGGTGTGATTAAAAAGAGTTACAGCTTGCCGAACTTGGTTACTGCTTATTTCTCACTTGCTGTTCCATTTCTGAGTTGCTGTTCCATTTCGGAATTGCTGTTCCATTTCAGTTGTTGTTCCATTTCAAGATTGCTGATTTGCTGTTTTATTTACTTGCCATTTCTTAAGGACGGTATCAGGCTGTAGTGAGCGTCAGCATCTGCTACCTGGCTCCCAGACCTCTGACCTGCTCCCATCAGTTATGAAAGGGATGGGTTATTGCTACCGAACCCTTGGCTGATGTGTTGTTCTATTTCATTGCTATTTCCTTTACTTGCCGTTTCATTTCTATTCATTAAGGACGATCTCAGGCTGTAGTGAGCGCCGACATTTTCTATCTGGCTCCCAGACCTCGGATCTGTTCTCATCAGTTACGAAAAGGATGGGTTATTGCTACTGAACCTTTGACTGATGCATTGCTTGGTGTGATTTAGCCTTTTGAAGTAGTTAAGTTTCAGACACACATCTATTTACTTTTGTAGTTTTAAACAACTGTACTACGAGCATTACTTTGACAAGTGCTAAGCCTCAGAATGAGACACTCTTTGAAATAGCAAGACATTCTCGGATTGACATATTAATGTGAGGTAACTAGAGGTGAAAGAGACCCTTTTTATAGCTCTACATTTTGGCGCCGTTTCCGGGGAAAGAGTGTAGCCATTTGTTTTTTTTCAGGGTAGTGTACAAACCTGCTAGGAAAGAATTGGGTTTTGAAAACGGAAGGTAAGAACCTACGTACGAAGCATGTAAAAGCCCTGCTCCTTTGCCCGCTTTCCTGCAGATTTGCTGCTATCTGCTTAAGAAGGATTTAGTAGTTAAATTGAGTTCATGACTAAGCAGAAAAAGCCGGAGAAAAATCCCAAACCTTTACCAAAGCCAGAAAAAGCTAAGGGGCCAGTGACCCTTGGTCGATCAACCTTCATAGACGAAATCTATAAGAAAGCCGAATCTCAGCGTTCATTAGGACCCAGGAAAGTTATTTCCAAATAGCCTACTAGTTCCCTTCAGGCCATAGGTTCACAATCTGTAGCCTTGCTGAGGTGCATAGTCAAACTGACGAACAAGACTTTCAAGAAATTGAAAATTCTATTCCAGAATGATTGCAAGAAGGGAATTTCAGTAATCTTTGTGAAGGAGAAAGGGAAACAGGGGAGACTAGGGAGCCGAGATCTCCTCTTAGGATAACTCAGCCATTAAATAGCCTAGACAAAGGGAGTGCGGTAAAAATTATTATTGAAGGGACCCAATCCCCTCAGATAGAAATCCCAGATAGAGGAAGTGCTATTAAAATTGTTCCTGTTAAAGATATTCCTCCTCAACCTAGGAATACCCTCTTAGATATTCCGGAAGGTTATTGGCATATATGACCCAATGGCTCAAAATCCGCCAAACACCCAAACCTCTACATTACAATACCCCATAGTGGATTCCGCAGCAAATGCCCCTATGAAAGCAATTCCCCTTCAACATATCCCTACATTTCACAGGCTTACATCGGAAGACTCGGATGCATTTTTATTTGAATTTGATGTACTGTGCAGGGGATATGATTACACCACTGACCCCCAGAAACTAAAATTGTTCCCCTCTACTCTAAAAGGGGCTGCTTTAAGATGGTTTATGGGATTAGGTGGCGGGGTTATAAATAATTGGGAACAAATGAAAGAATCCTTTTTGAAAAATATCAAGACTACTGCAAGTCTAGAGAACTAAAAAATGAAATATTTCAGATGATAGCTAGACCAAACGAAACATTAGAAGAATATGTGGAACTTTTCCAGTATAATCTACAAAGATCTCCCTATGCATCACTGCCTTTGCTTGATAACGTGTTGAAAAAAACATTAATAAGGGGCATGAAAGAACAATGGATTGAAACATTAAACATTATGGGGAAAGGGGATATTTATCAGGAAAGTTTTGCTGACATATTTGATTTATGCATCAGGAGTTCGAGAGGCAGTACACGAATCAAACCAGCAGAACATGATTGGTTTGCAAGAGAAAACAAAATTCCATCGGAAGGAGTAACGCGTGTGGAAATTGGAAATTTATTTGAAAATTTTAAAACTGATATACTAGGAACATTGACTACACAATTGGACGTTTTGCAGGCCAAGCAGAAGCAAATGGAGGCAGAACAGAATTTGGCAATCTTCTGCCCCAGGTGCAGGAAGAAGCATAACCATAAGGAGTGTCCACTAGATACAATTCAGACATGCGCCATCTGTACAAGGGATCACTCTACAGAAAGTTGTCCCTCATTACCTGGACTGAAAGCAGTATATAAGGAAGCAGAAGAAGAACCAGAGGCAATATATTTACTCAACCAACGTCGTCAGTGGCAACCGCGACAAACTGGTATGTTTTCAGACCTAGCTTCTTCTTTTCAGTATCCGCAGTACAATACTCAACAATATAATACATGGCAAAGTCAGTTTCAGCCCCCATTTCCAAACTGGTCATCACAGTCATATCCTTCTGCAAACCCGTGGCTAAATCAGGCAAGCCAATCTAGTTGGTCGAATCCTCCTTATCCTGCACCATACTGGCAAAACAACCCATACCCACCACAATGGACTCCCCCCACTTCACAAGGTTCAGTCTAGCAGACTAACTGGCAGAGACCAACACAGCAGCGAGTAGGAAATATTCCTTTCCCTCAACCTACACTGCCAGCTTTACAGCAAAACCCCCAATCTAATCTTAGACCCCAACTCCTAGCCCAGCCCAGTCCCAATCCAAATAACAGACTGGTCCAAGCACTCCAAATTTTAGAAACACCAAAAGAAGGACCCGATCTGAGGGAGTGCAATGATCTTCAGCTAAGATCTGGGCGTATTATCCAAACAGAGGGAAATAAAACAGTTCAGATTGAAGATCAGTTACCTAGAGAACATATGTCACAAGAAGAGGATGTAAATAGATAGAAAACTCAGAATCAAGCAACTACATCCTCTCCCCCGTTCCCAGAACGTTTAGTTATACCTTGACCCATATTGCAACCTAATTTCGACATTCTGGGAGAATTACAAAACTTGTACATAAAAATTCCATTCCTTCAGGCCATTCAAGACATCTCGATATACGCAAAAACTAGTAATGAATTGTGCATAAAAAGACCGAGAAGGAATATAATAAATAATCCAAGAGTTCAAGTAGTCGGTACCTTATCTGACTTACTATCAGGAAAGGAAATACCTATTAAGTATGAAGACCCAGGAAACCCGATTGTAACTGTTCAAAATTATGGTCAAACCTTAACCAATGCCCTAGTTGATCTTGCAGCTGCAATCAATATATTAACAACTGCTACTTGCCAAAAACTAGGTATTACATCTGCAGAACCCACTTCAACTCTGCTAGAATTGGTGGATCGGTTTGTGGTTAGGCCGGAAGGCATACTGCATGATTTCATGGTTTCGGTCGACTCCTTGGAATACCCAACTGATTTTCTGATAATAAACCCTAAAACACGACTTGATGGACATCCATTGATCTTAGGAAGACCTTGGCTCGCTACTGTTGATGCCTATATCGGCTGTCGGCAAGGGAACATGATCATAACCAAGGGGGCGGATATAAAGAACTTAGTACTATATCCCCCAGCGCAGCCAAGCATCACAATAGTTAAAACTAATAGGCACCCTGTATCATATCTTACTGACAACATTAGATATCCATTAACTATACAAGAAGCACTAGAGTTCAAATACCAAACAGAAGACGATGCCATTAACAATTTTATTAGTCAAACTGAACTCACATCTCGTACCCAGTGTCATGATAAAAGGAGCATTTGATAGCAAAGTAGAAGAGGAACCTCTGAAAGATGCACATGATCACACAATCCCTGTCACTTTGGTTGCACATAGTAAAATTGTGGAAATTGAACCTGGAAAGACCTTAAACATTAACGCAAACCTTACACCCGAACAAGAAACAAAACTCATCCATATCTTAAGAAAATATAAAGAAGCATTTGCATGGGATTAACCTGATATGAAAGGAATTGATCCTCAATTGTGTACACATCACATCTACATAGAAAATGATGCAAGACCTATTAGACAGCCTCAAAGAAGACTAAATCCTCATCTAAAAGAAGTAGTAAAAGCTGATCTTCAAAAACTTTTAGATGTTAGCTTCATCTACCCTATCTCTGTAATAAATGGGTTTCCCTGCTTGTGGTGGTACCAAAAAAGAATGGGAAATGGAGAATCTGCGTGGACTACAGGAAGCTAAATAAGGCAACGCAGAAAGATCACTTTCCTCTCCCATTCATTGATCAAGTATTGGACACTTTGGCAGGGAATAAATTCTTTTCTTTTCTCGACGGCTTCAGTGGGTATAACCAAATACAGATTGCCCCTAAAGATCAGGACAAAACTACTTTTACCTGTCCTTGGGGAACATTCGCCTATCGAGTTTTACCATTTGGTTTATGTAATGCCCCTGCCACATTCCAAAGGGCTATCCTTAGCATTTTTGCAGATCTAATAAATGAAGGATAAGAAGTATATATGGATGACTTTACTCCATATGGAGATGAGTTTGATCCAGCATTGGAGACACTAGAAAAAGTCCTACAATGTTGCATAGCTACCAGGCTTTGTTTAAGCCATGAAAAATGCTACATGATGATGACAGAAGGACTTAGTTTAGGACACTATATTTCAGCAGCCGACATTCAGGTAGACCCAGCCAAAATCCAAATACTTTTGCTTATTCCTACTCCTACTACTCAAACAGAGGTATGTAGCTTTCTTGGATTCTCTAGTTATTACAGAAGATTTATAGAACATTATTCACGTATTGCTGCACCATTGTATGCACTAACTGGTAATATTGATTTCCTTTGGACAGAAAAATGTGAACTTGTTTTCAACGATATGAAAAAGCTCGTATCTATAACCCCAGTCCTTCAGGGACCAAATTGGAATTCGCCATTCCACATATCATCGGATGCCTCAGATACAGCCATTGGAGTGGTCCTTGGACAGGAGGAGGATAGAAAACCATATGCAATTTATTACAGTAGCAAAAATCTATCCCCTGCTGAATTAAATTATATTGTCACTGAAAAAGAATTTCTAGCTGTTATACATGCTATCAATAAATTCAGACATTATATCACTGGATATCCTGTTATCTTGTACACAGATCATTCTGCTATAAAATATTTAGCAAACAAGCATGTCACAAATGGCAGAATAACTAGATGGCTGATTTTATTGCAGGAATTTGATATTACAATCAAGGATCGACCCGGGAAAGAGAACCCGGTCGCTGATTTCCTCTCAAGAATACCAAAACCAGTTGATGCAGCAGCAGTTGAAGATCAGTTTCCAGATGAGCATCTCTTTGCTGTAGGTATTCAAACACCCTGGTATGCTGATGTCGCCAATTACCTAGCAGTAGGTAAGTTACCAAAGCATCTAACCCCTAATGAGCGAAAACAGATTGTCTAGCGAAGTACTAGATTTTCCTGGATTGGGGGCTATTTGTTTCACACAGGGGCAGACATGCAAATCAGGAGATGCGTTAGACAAGATGAAATTTTCGATATATTGAAAGCATGCCATGACCAATCATGTGGTGGACATTTCGCTGATCACAGGACTGCACATAAAGTATTACACACAGGGTATTATTGGCCCACAATTTTTAAAGATGCAAAAAAATTTGTCCAAGCATGTGACAGTTGCCAGAGAGCGGGACGCCCTAGTCACTCGGATGAGATGCCTTTGAAACCACAGTTAGTCATCGAACCATTTGAGCTTTGGGCTCTTGATTTTGTGGGACCAATCAACCCACCATCAAACCAAAAAACATACATTTTGGTGGCAACAGAATATGTCACCAAGTGAGTTGAAGCAGAATCCTTGTCCAGAGCCACAGAAGAATCTGTTATACAGTTCCTGCTTCATCTATTTGTGCGCTATGGCCTCCCTAGAGAGATAATCATAGATGGAGGGCCATAGTTTGTTGGGAACAGAATAGCGGCAACACTTAATAATTATCATGTTCAGCATAAAATTACCACCCCATATCACCCACAGGCAAATGGGCAAGTAGAAAGCAGCAACAAGATAATAGAAACGATTCTAACAAAAACAATTGCATCACATAGACATGATTGGGCTGCCAGACTACCAGAAGCACTGTGGGCTTATAGAACAACATGGAGAAGCACCACTGGTCACTCACCTTACCAGCTAATGTTCGGAAAACAACCTATCTTTCCTATAGAATTTGAAATCCAGACATTACAAACAACACAAGAAGTTGGTTTGGACTTAACCGAGGCACAAACTAATCGATTACAACAGATTAATGAGCTGGATGAAATTAGGCTCTCTGCACTTCAACATACTGCCCTCATACAGCAGCAGAGAGCTAAATGGCCTGATGCTCTCATTAAAAACAGAGTCTTCCATGAAGGAGACTGGGCTCTTTTATATGACTCTAGATTTCAGGACTTCCCTGGGAAACTCCAGACTCGTTGGCTAGGACCATATGAAATTCAGAAAGTACATGACAATGGCACCCTTACACTAATTACTATTGATGGTTCTGGGTATACCTTTAAGGCAAACGGTCATCGAATCCGTCTTTATCGCAAACCACTTACTCGGGAGTCCTTCTGCCAACAACTATGCCAAGATTCAGATATGGAGATCCTATAGGAGGAAGACAAGTCTCCTCCACCTGTAACTTACTAAGAAGTTTACTTTTCTTCACAATTTGTATATAACGGCTTGAATTATTCTTGTACATATTTTTGCAACATATTTTGATTTTGTTGTTCCTTTTCCAAAAGGAACAGCACTTGTGATTTTTGTTGTTCCTTTTCCAAAAGGAACAACGCTTTTGATTTTGTTGTTCCTTTTCCAAAAGGAACAACACTTGTGATTTTTGCTGTTCCTTTTCCAAAAGGAACAACACTTTTGATTTTTAAAAAGGAGCATCACTTTTGATTTTGTTGTTCATTTTCCAAAAGGAACAGCACTTGTGATTTTTGTTGTTCCTTTCAGCACTTGTGATTTTTGCTGTTCCTTTTCCAAAAGGAACAACACTTGTGATTTTTGTTGTTCCTTTTCCAAAAGGAACAACACTTGTGATTTTTGTTGTTTCTTTTCCAAAAGGAACAACACTTGTGATTTTTGTTGTTCCTTTTCCACAAAGGAACATCACTTGTGATTTTTGTTGTTCCTTTTCAAAAGGAACATCACTTGTTTGATTTTGCTGTTCATGTTCAAAAAGGAACAACACCACTGTTCCTTTCCCCAAACAAACAACATCTGTGAACTGTTGTTGTGCCCTTCCTTGAAACAAACACTACTCATATGATTTGAAACAACTTGTTCCTTCTTAAGGATGCTTATTGCTAATGTTCTTTCGAGTCTTTTTGAATACAACGATTCACTTATGTGATGAAAAAAAAATCACAACATACGGAAATCAGTAAATCATAAATCGCTATCTTTATAAGAAACTTCCCTGAATTGGTGAAAGGATGCAGGGAAAGATATGCTTATTTATCATCTTTTGTCGCCATTGTTCTACTAACTCTGTTCTGATTGGTTATCTCTATCATGATGGTTCTTTTTTTACCTACTTTGATTATCATTTGGCAATAAGATCAAAGGGTCTATACCTTTCTATTGGGATATCAAGACTTCTTCCACCATTCCTACTCTTAAGGAGTGTTGAACCACCCTTTGTGTATAAACAGGGAAGGCTCTCTATTAAAAACAAGAAAAAAGAACGAAGCAAAATAGAATTGTCAAATTGCAGGATAGGAAGTCTCACTACGAGATGGCCTACCATGATCATTAGGATGGAAGCGAAGTGGCATTCCCACTAAGGCCACCACACCTGGGAAACGGTCCAAACGGTATATCAAAATAAACAACCCTTGGAACAGGAGGTCTCACCACGAGCCGGCCTGCCCACTATTCACTCCTTCCTCATGAATGGCATTATGACTAATTGGTCACCAAGCCTGCATAGTGGCCTACAGTTTGACATTATATAACGCTTCCTGGCATACACAAAGGACTATGGTTCCTGGGGTGAAATAAACAACTCTGCCAAGGTTATGGGCACCTGTCGGCAGCAGAGCACTGTTAATGGTATTGAAGTCGTACTTTTACACCAATAGGTAAGGAAATTATATCCTCTTGTTTCTTATGACGTGATAATTAATTATATAATTACCGAACCATATAGTGCATGACTATCTATTATCGCCAATCATTACGGAGCTAGTGACAGTGACCGCGGGAGACTCGCTATTTATGGCAAATGTCTTATCCCCGAACTTCCATCAAATCACCGCAATCCCTTACGTATTAAAAAGCGATCTAACTTTCTACCTCGATTTCAGTAATAGGCTGTTTTTGCGATCATGGCATATTCCCATAAGCTGTTCCATAAAGACCTCGCGGCAGAACAAACGTTGATCCTTTATTTGACGGCTGGGACAGCCTATCACATTGTGGGGGGGAGGTAACCTCATCATTCCCCAGAGCACGTGTCAGTCCGTTATTCGAGAAATTTTGTACTCGAGCACAGCACGACTCAACGGTATGATCATTTGCTATTTTTGTTTTCTTCTGCATGAGCTGCTATTCAAAGTTTTTTTCCCATTGCATACGTTGTTGCATTTGAATTTGAATAAGGAACACGCCACCAGCTTCTCTGTGTTTCAACGAATAGCTGCTGTTCCTTTGAGAATTTGTAGTGAAGCTATGGGAGGAAGGTCAATCCGCCGAGAACCGCAAACATTAACTGTTTCAGCTGTAGCCTGAAGAATCCTGAAGAGAGCAGGATGGTTGACCTATCTCAACTGCCTGAAGGAGTCTAATGAAATAGTAGCGAAAGAATTTTTACAGAACCTACAGGAAGAATACTCCACAGTAAGAGGAAGGCGAATGGCAGTCACTGACGACATAATAGCAAGAGTCACAGGACTACCGGCCACGGGACCAGTATGGACAATAAAGAAGGAAAGGCTGCAGAAGATTTTGGAAATCTTTCAGAACGAGGGCCAGAAGTTGACAATCTGAGGAAAGGGGGTGCTACTAGCAATGCTAGGAGAGCCATGGGTGGAATTGGCAAAAATCATCTAGAGCTACATCACTTGTGAAGGCAGAAAGGACGTGGTAAGATCACGACATCTTAAACTCCTAGCTCTCTTAAAACAAAAATGTTCTGTGAATTTGCCTGCATTATTGAATTCACTATTGCATGATGTCGCACGAAGTATGAAGAAGGCACAACACGTAGAATCCGTTGTTATCCACCACGGATTAATTCGCTTGATAGTGAATTATAGTCTCACCCAGCAGCAGAGCAGCTGGGATGAACTAATTGCTATTATAAATAAAGGGATGTCCACATCTGGACGCCCGAAAAAACGAAAACGAGCTGATAGCACACCCCAACGTTCAGAGAAACAAAAGCAGGACGCTTGCACAGAAGTGCAAGCTGAAAAGCAACCTGAAAAACGACCCGAAAAGCGGAAACATGACGCTAGTACATCTGAACAACCAGAAAAACGTAGAAAGTCGGCAAGGCTCGCAGGGTTACAAGGAGGGCTGGAGAAGCCCCAAGAAGGCACGAGCCAAGCAATAGAAATTGAAGATGAGAAGTCTACAGAAACAGAAACAGAGGGAGAAAGCAATGAGGAAGTAGAGCAGACTGCAAAGACAGAGACAGAAGAAGAAAACAGCGAAGAAACAGAGCAGTCTGCAGAGACAGAGATAGAAGAAGAAGAAGAACAGTCTGCAGAAACAGAAATGGAAGAAGAAGACGTCGAGGGAGAAGAGCAGTCTGCAGAGGCAGAAACAGAAGAAGAAGAAGAGGAGGCAGAGCAATCTGCAGGGAGAGAAGAAGAACAGGATGAGCGGACTGAAGAGGAAGGAGACGAGAAGAAAGAAATTGAGCAGTCCGAGCAGGAGGAAGGAATGGAACAGCAGGGAGGAAGCCCATTACAAGACCCGTTAGGGGAAGATGAATTGGCCAACATTTTGGCCAATATGGGCGAATATGGCCAACCCCTGAGTCCGTCTAACCTCCATGCCGTAGAAAAAACCCGGGAGAAAAGCGCACCCGAGGAATTGCATACAAAAGAAGCAGAAGTAGAAAATTTGTCCGTTCACAATGAAAAGATATTGGAAAATGCTGAGCAGGAACAGCCTGTTCCTAGTCAGAAAGCACCAGAGGAAAGTCCGGAGGAAATAAGGGTAGAAGAGGAATCAGCCCAAGAAATAACGGAGCCAAGCAAGGTTCTTACCCCGGAATAGCCACCTCAAGGACAAAATCAGGAAGCTAGCCAAAGTCCAACCCACAGCGAAGAGCCTGTTGTTCTCTCTGAGGAGATGATGGAAATAAGGGAATTACAAAAGGAAAAGAGGACATTGTTAAACATAATAGTCCGGCTTCACCAGCAGATTAGGGTTCTAAAAGCGAGGCAAAGGGTGAAAGGGACTTCAGGAAGAAAAGGTCTGACGACATCAATAAGATCCCTTAAGAACAGAAAGCAGAGGACCAGAAGCCGTTCCATTGTTCAAAACCCTGACAGAAGCCAAACTGCTGTTCCAAATGAAGCTGAAAAACAAACTGTTGTTCCAATTGAAGCAGAAGAGCAGACTGCTATTCCATTTGAAAAGGAACAGCAGTGGGCTGGAGTTCGTGTTAAAATTGAAAAAGATGATAAGATGGTTCAGACGGAGGCACCCCCTTCGGGAGTAATAAGGGTAATGAACTCAAAGCAACGCAATAAGAAAGTTCAAGTAAAGCTCTCGGCCTCCACGGAGGCATGGAAGAAGGACTCGAAAACAAGAACCCTTCACCAACATTTGAAGCAGGCCCAGCAAGAAGCAGAAAAACTCAGGGAGCAAATGGTCCCCCGAGAAAAATATGAAGAATTACAGCAGCAGCTAAGGAACGTCAACCTATCTGAAAGCCAAGCTTTTGAAGGATGGCGAAAGGAACAAGAGAAAGTTGCCAAGGTAACCTGTAGATTAGATGTGGTTATTAAACAGATGGATACCTTGTGTTCTCTATACAATGACGTCCTAGCATGTAGAGCCCCTGCCAAGAACTATGCCCTATTTCTAATGGAAAGGTACTTACAATTGAAAATAAAGGTTGTTAAGGCAGGAGCTCCCATATAAATTAACACTATAAATGATTTTATAGATTGCTGTAAACATTATGGGGTAAAAGTGAAAAGGTTATTTTCTGAATTTTATTTGCATAACCTCGTACTAGAACATGAGACCGAGCTGAACCCTGGCCCTTTTGTTGGAGATATTCAATTGCAAGCATTTATTTCATTTGCAGTCAATCAAATTAAATGGCTTAAAGCCTACAATGCTTTTCAGAGACAAGAAAATGGATTAGATTTATGGGTAAGAGCTGAGCCTAGAGACCCAAAACAGTTATGGAGAAGTCATAGAAATCTCATGAGGGCTTCGGGAGTGATTGAAGCATTAGGACCCATGCATGAAGCAATCATTCAGCAGGGGCTTGAATTATTTTCCTCCATTAAAGACCCTGCCATTGAAGCAGCTAAATTTTGATATCGAGTATCTAATCCAAACATTCAGCTCAGAGAGCCATTTAAGTATGAGAATTTTAAGCTTGCTTCTAACCGATTCCCCCTCTATGGTGAACTTGTTTTGAGGGCAGGGCCATCCTGGTTAGGATATAGGTTCTGGAGTCCAATCATTTGGCATCCTACACCCAGATACCAGGCCCTGTATGAGATGCCCGAGGGCCAGACAAGCCATTTCTTTGATCATCTAATTTCGCATCATGGATGTAGGCCCCCACACAAGATTCCATCTCCAACCTACTCCCTCACTGCTTTGCATGTCAACTACAATGTTTTCATGAGGCCATGAAAAAGGGTAAGCTGGGGGGTATGTGGAGTATCAAGGAAGGTATGTTCCGATGATTATTTTAGTATATTTTCACTAGAACTTAAAAGTCTTTTGCATTAGAAACTTAGATAATGACGAAGATTTATAACGAAACATGAGAGATTAATGAGAAACCATGATAATTGTCATTTCTATGTGCAGGAGGGAGGAAAAACGGAAGGTGGTCATTCCAAAGGTAAAGATAAGGATGAGCTAACTGTTGTCCCTTTGACGGGAGACCGCAAGCAACACAGATCAAAATGGATCAACCCAAGAAAGGGAGCAGAGATATCGGCGCGGAACAGAAAAGGAAAGAAGTAACGCGGGATCAACAAATCTGCGAATCCCTCAGGATCTAAGATCCTGAGGGATCGCTATTTTATCTATTTTCTGTATCTAGATGTCTCCACCATCTTTCTTATATAAGGGATAGCACTGTTGGCTAGAAGGGGATGGCTTTTTATGTAATTTATTTTAAGGAAGATCAGAACTGTGATCTTTATGTTCTATTGAAGACTTGAGTTCCTGTAATTTTATTTCATGCCTTAATACAGACTTGGTTACTCTTTTATCTTTGAGCCTGGATCAATCTTAA
>APFE031661009.1:0-20204 GCA_000404065.3 Pinus taeda
TATAATTTAGTTAAAAATTGAGATGGATTATTAAAATTATAGATTTTAATAATTAAATTATATAATTGGAGTACTTTAAGAATTTGTAGGACATTAAAATGATTTATGTATTAAAAAAAAAACACAATTTAAACAATGTAAACTTGCAATCTCATTAACAATTACATAATAGAAATCAAGTGATAGTTGTTGGAAAAGTGAAAAAGTAAAACACATTATCCTTTAATTTTTGTTAATACAATTTTGTAACTTTGGTAATATGTAAGTAAAATTTGATTACATAGATAATAGATAATGTTTTGCTCACATCATTGTGTATCAATAAAATTTGATTACCTAGAAGGCTAACACAACTATATAAATTAAATGGATGGTAAATGACGTCAATTCATGATAATCATCAAAACACTTACTTCATGACACATCTCACATTACTAAGATTAAACACGTGCTGCAAGGCAACACAATCCCTATCACTAAACTTAGAAATTATGTTTTGGGAAAAAATGCATTAAAATTATAACTTACATTGGTTAATATTAAATTAATAATGATCAATAAATAAATCTAAACCTATAGCTTTACTTTGGAGGAACTAAGAAAATGAGATGTGAAGTGGATTGGCTCTTTTTCTCATTAGGTATTTCGTAAGAAAACTCATATGGAACAATACAAAACAATATCTTCATGCTAATTCTCATCATTTCCCAGCTCAAAAGCTTGGTGTTCTGAACACCTCAACGACTAGAGCTTTAAGAGTCTCTGATGACAACCATCTCAATAAAGAGAAAGCAGATCTCCTAAGTGTTTTCTTTAATAATGGGTATATTAAACACTAATGTACTAAGGCTTTCCTCAGCGCTCAAAAAGGTCCTAGGGCTAAAAAAAATACCAAGGATCAATTTTTTGGTGTTCATCTTCCTTTTATCCAAGGGACCAATGACAAGATTGCTAAGATCCTAAGGAAGCATAAGGTGGCTTCAACTTTTAGGCCTTTAAATACCATCCGAAGCTCCTTTAGATCTATAAAAGACCCAGTGGACCCCAAGAATGTGAAGGGTGTTTACGTTATCCCATGCTCTTGTGGGACAACCTACATTGGAGAGACTGGTCGCTCGATTAATCAAAGGATTCGTGAAATTGCTGCTGACATCAAGCATGGCAGGACCCGCCCCTCTGCTTTGGTAGAGCATGCAGATAAATCTAAGCATCACATCTGCATTGAGGAGGCCCAAGTCGTTGCTAGGGTTATTCATTTCCACCATTGTAAATTGAAGGAGCCCATAGAAATCGAAAAAAGGCCCAATAATTTGAATAGAGATGATGGCTGGATTATTAGTAGAAGTTGGGTCCCTGTCCTCCTAGTTTTTTAGGTTTATTTCTTTTTGGGTTTATTTTGTTTGTTTATTTATCTGTGTAGGCATTGGTGTCCTTTTTATAGTATTTATTGTTGGTTTATTCTTCATTAGAGTTTATATTCGTGATCCTTCGTGTTTTCTTAAGTATTTTGTTCGTTCTTAACGACTTTTTTTTTTTTTTTGTTTTTGTTTAATGGTCTCAACCTGTCTTTTATGGTTAATATAATATATATATTATATATATATGCTTATTTTATTTTTATTTTATTTCCATTAATTATTTGATTTGTTATATGATCTTGTCTGATTAGGTTGACCTTTATAATTTTTGACTTCCCTCCTTGTTTGGAGTTTGACATTTTTTTATTAGTTATATTTTTCGATTATTTCCCATTAATATAATTTTTAATTTTAATAGATTAATTTAAACATTATTTTTCAAAAACTAGTCATTTAATATAGCCGTTACTTAATAATATTTGTTTTTAATAGATTAATATCATAATTTATTTTATTGACTTTGAATTTATTATTTTATATATTATTCTTGTATATTTCGATTATTCTCATTAATAAATTATATCATAATTTAAATTTATTGACTTGACTTTTGGTTCTTGTTATATTTTTCGATTATTTCCCATTAATAAAATTTTTAATAATATTTGATTTTAATGAATTAATTTAAATATTATTTTTCAAAAACTAGTCGTCTAATATAGCCATTACTTAATAACATTTGTTAATATCATAATTTAAAAATTATTATTTTTCCAAAATAGTTGTTATTTGAAATTTTTGTCTCTACATTTCTCTCTATTTAAGCCATTTCCATGGTCTGCCTCTTCATTTGATCCTGATGGTGAACCACACTGGTTGGTGGTTGGTTCTAACGCGTAGGCCAAAAAATTCTGTTATGTGATTTCTATGGAAAGACTTTTTGTAATTCATTATGGATCACAGAACTGATTTCTATCGAAAGACTTTTTGTAATTCATTATGGATCACAGAACCTTGAATTCAGAAACAATATATTTTATCAATAAGTAATATGATCTTGATTACAAAATTGAAATTTTTTTATAAAGATAAAATTGACATATATATTATACAATATATATTTTGAGAAAATATTTATGAATTAAAATAAAAACCTGCCTTTTTAAGGTTTTGGAGGATTAACGATGGAGTTTTATATTTTTATATATACATCATAAAAACTCACGTGTATCATATAAGTGAAGACAAAGAATGTTCATTGCTATTCAGTTTTGGAGGAGTAACGATGGAGTTTTAGATTTTTATATATACATCATAAAGACTCTTGTATATCATATAAATGAAGACAAAGAATGCTCATTGCTATTCAACCATATCTAGAACCTTTAATCTATAATTTGTGTTGAAACTATGAGGCAATGCTAGAATTTGTGTTGAAACTATGAGGCTATGCTAGAATTTGTGTTGAAACTATGAGGCTATGGATCGTATTTTTTGCTTTGTGGATGAACGAAATGCCATCCAGAACTAAATGTACAATTAAGCTAAATCCATCTCATATTTTCTATGTAGTTCTATCTTCTAAAAGAACTAAAAAATATACATAATCTCCAAATTTTAGAAATGGTAGTCTACTAGCTGCTCTAATGCTGCATCTTCCAATATTTTCTTTTATCAAAACATCTATTTATCTAATCACTAGTATTTTAAACATTGGATTTTGGTTTTTGCAAGCTTTAGAAAGTCTATGTGGAGACTAACCAACCTTATCAAAGCTTTATCCAGATTGTCTACAACTGTAGTTTGCATTGACATACTACTTGGAGTGTCCAAGTGTATAGGCATTAAATGTTGAGACATTGAATTTTATACACTTTATATTTAAATGAGACTAGAGAACTGTAAACTAAAAATGCTTGTGAAGGAGAGAATCAGGTAGAGATTCCAAAACCAACACGACCTTTTTGCACAAGAACAATAATAAAGAAAAATGCAGTTACATTCACATAAACATTGGGCACTAGAGGGTATTGAAACATAACTATGAGTCACATACTAACAAAATAAACTAACCAAAAAATTATGAAGCAAATGAAAACCCAAATTTATTATTCTAGAGAGAAGAGCTCTAGAGGGATTTGATAATGTCATATCATATCCCTCTAGAATAATTGTTTGGCTGGAAAAAATGACTTGAAGTAATGACACTGATGGAAGTTGCATAAATCTCGGTAGTGGCATAGAATGAAGCTGAAAATTGATAATTTCATTACGGTGGAATTCAAAATTTGAACCACTTAAATTATTACAAATTGGTTTTTTAATTATAATATATATATATAATATATTAATATATATATGGTAGTCAAAGTAAATCGATTGCTAGATTGCTAGAAATCTATTTTGGTACTACTACTAATAATAATAATAATATAACTTTATTTCAAATTTATTATTATTATTCACCAATATTAATATGTATGACAAGATTCTTAACAATAGAGATTCTTAACTTAAATGTTTTGTTACAATACCATGTCATATCAATAACACATGCTAAAAAAAACCATAATTTATTAAATATGACACTTGTTCTTATAACATTTTTTTAGTTAATCAATTTAATTAAAAAAGTAAAAAGAACATAACTACTTTTTAAAATAATAATTTCTACACACACTTGGATCTCTTCCTCTCTCTACTTGTCTTTGGGTTTTAGTAGGAGGAGAGATCCTAAGGTGATGTCGATGATGTTGGTGAAGTCGGTGAAGCCGATGATGCCGGTGAAGCTGATGATGCCAATGATGCTGATGCCAATGATACTAATGCCACTGAAGCCGATGATGCTGATGCCGCTGATCTAGGGTTTGCCGCTATTGATGTAAATCAGATTTATGTACTATTTCTCTCTGCTGAATTATTGAAGATAAAAGAAGATTTGATCAAAGGGTTCCCCATATTGGGGTTTATCCCTAGCTAGCCGCCACATCTTGTGTCTCTTATCTTGGCTTGTTTTCTGTTGATTGTTTAATGTTCTATCTGCACTTTACTTATGTAAATTTGATTGCTAATCTATGGATAATAATAAGAAAGATAAGTAAACTGCTTTAAGCATTGAAAATACCATAATTTAGCAGATACAAATGACAAGGCCTCCTTGGTATATATAGGAGTCTAAGGGGCTACAATATAATCAGAGCCTACATAATAATAATAATGTAAGGGAACAACAATAACAATATGAGGGCTTATATGGGGCATAATAATAACAATAGGGGGATACACTAATAATACTAATAAGGTGGAACAATAATAAAAATAGGGGGATGCACTAATAGCAAGACTGATGCTTGAGACATTACTTCATTAAGATGTTCAAAGGCCTTAGTTGCTTCTAGAGTCCAAGAAAATGCATCTTTCTTCAGTAATGTTGTTAAAGGCACTGTTAGTCTCCCATAATTCTTAACAAACTTGCCATAATGCCCTGTTAACCCGAGAAATACTGGAAGATGCTTTAAGGTTATGATAATTTTCCATTCTTTAATGGATTTAATTTTGTTAGGGTCCACATTAACACCCTCATGAGATACAATATGACTCAAATATTCCACCTCCTGTACTCCAAAGAAACATTTGGAGGTTTTTGCATATAATTGTTTCTCCTCCAATAGTTTGAGCACCTTGTCAACATGTTGAACATGATCCTTCCAAGGGCATTGTTGTAAGAGTATTATATCATAAAAAATACTAACACAAATTTTCTAAGGAAGGGTTTGAAAATGGAATTCATCAAACCTTGAAATGCGGAAGGTGCATTGGTAAGGCCAAAAGGCATGACCAAATATTCATAATGACCTTCATAAGTTTTGAATTTTGTTTTCAGAATGCCTTCAGTCTTCATTCTAATTTGATGATATCCTGAACAAAGATCCAACTTTGTGAAGTAAATTTCTCCATGTAATTTATCTAACAATTCATTAATGACATGAACATGAAATTTATATTTAATAGTGAGCTTGTTGAGCTCCATGTAATCTAGACACATACACCATGATCCATCCTTCTTGTGCACCGATACTATTGGAGTAGAGAAAGAACATTGACTAGGTTGAATTATACCAACCTCTAGCATTTATGCAACCATATGTTCAATTTCACTCTTTTGGGCATAGGAATATTTGTAAGGCCTAATGTTTGGAGGAACACTTCCTAGAATCAAGTGAATAACATGATCATAATCACAAGTAGGTGGGAGGCCTTTTGGAGTCTCAAATACCCTGGAATGATTTTCCAACACTTTTTGGAGATTTGGAGAAATATATGATTTTGATGTTTGAACCTCTAGTGAGCATAATTGTGCAATTACACCAAGTTGTTCTTTCTTCGAAATTTTTTTCATGCCATTAGAGCTGTTGGACACCTAATCCTCTAAGGGTTAGTGTGGAAGCTGAATAGACTAAGGAAGTCCAAGAGACCTTGGGATGTGGAACCCAACGGTCACACTATGTACTATAAATGTATATCATTTGATAATAATAAATGTACTCTCATGTTTTATCTTTCATACTCTTTCTGCCATGTGTGTGTTTAACAAGAGCTAATTATCTTCCTTGGTTTCCATGTGAAACCCCTTAATTCAATTTACTTTCCTTCCCCAAAAAAATTCAAGAAAGGTTATTGAAAATTAAAAGCTATTGTCCCCAAAGATTTTAGCCATTGGAATCCTAATACAACATAAACATCAACCATTGGAATGGAAAGCATTGGACTATTCAATACATATTTTCCCATTATTAGCTTGATATTGTGGTACTTTCTAGAGAAATTTATAGTTTGTGCATTTACAACCATCTCTCGACACTCTGGGGCTGGTTATAGAAAGCAATTCAATTCCTTGGCTATCTTACAATGAATAAAATTATGGGTACGACCTGAGTCAATCAACACTATTACATTTTTCTTCTTGATATATCCTTCTATCTTAAGAGTTTGAGAAGTGGTAATTCCCACCAATGCATTACAAGGTATGGTCGAATTCATTTCTTCTTTCTATGGATTGGTTCTTAGTGTATATACGCTTATTTTATGTTTCTTGTTCCTTTTCTTCCTCCTCTTCACAATCTATTTAAAACAATTTCTTCTCAGCACACTTATGACCTATAGTGTATTTGTTATCACAACTGTAACAAAGCCCTTTTGCTCTTTTTTCCTCCAATTGTTGTAGTGTCAACCTTGTAGGTTGTGGAAGGCTAGGAGAAACAATACTTCCATCTTCATAGTTGTGAGTGGTAGATTTTCTTGTTGCCATAATTTTTCTTGCCATCCTAAAGGTATTCTCCAACGAATTAGTTCCCATGGAGAACCTCATGTTGGATGTTATCCTTTAAAGTCCCTATGAAGACATCAATCCTATGCTCCTCTGGAATTCAATTACCCTAATATTCAAATTTTGGAAATTCTTAATGTGCTCCACCATTGAACCCTTTTGTTTGAGATTTATCAATTGGATAAAGAAGGTGTTACTCTTTGTATTCTTATAATGTATTTCCTCCTAAAAAATGGACCAAGTGACAAGTGGTTTATGAGAAAAAATCCATTAATACCATACAAACTGATTTGGTTCTAAAAATAAAGATGCAAACCGCACTTTTTGTGTGTGTTGCACATCATATAGATCAAAATATTGCTCCATATGTAGTATCCATGTTACCAGATCCTTCCCATCAAACTTCCTCATATCGACCTTTGGAATGTGGTTGGTCTTCAATCCAAAGTTAGAGTCTCTAAAATCATGATTAATATTCCTTTTTTTTTTTTTTCTCATCATGAGTTTCATGGAAACTTTTCGCCACTAGGAAACATTTTTCGTAGCAACTTTGTCAAACCTTCCTTCAAGCCGTCCATGTCTGCTTTTAATCCATCCTTCAAACCTTCCATGTCTACTTTTAAACCATTCTCCAAACCATCCATATTAACTTCCATTTCATTTTTGGTTACTCTTTTCGAGAGCGAAATTTGTTGCACTTGGTCACGTAATTTTGATATATCATTTTGTATTTTTTCTTCTTCTTCATGTGTCATAGTAGAGATTTCTAGTTTCCTACTAGGAGTATCCATTTTTTTGTTTCGAGACATAGTGGAACCAAATAATGATATCTGTGCTTTACTATAAGCCCTTTGAATTATTACAAATTTAAAAAAGAATACACACCTTGTTCTTCTTGCTTTTTGGAGCTCGATATTGAAACTGTTGTATCTATGAAATTTCAGCTTCCTAAGGTCTAAAATTTGGTCCTGTGGTAGCACTCTGAGTCTTCTTTCCAAATCCACAAATTATACCAAGATTGGATTCTTCAATATAAAGTTATGCCAAATCACCCACGATGCCTTGATTATGGACTTGAAGGCCTTAATACTTTGTTCAAGCATACAATAATGCAGCGACACAAGGAGTCATCAAGTTGTGGAATGGACCACTTAGAGAGGTACCAAGGTGGAAAGTGTACTGGTATTTGGCTTAGGGGGTGTGAGATTTTAAATAATTTACAAATTATTAAAAATACTAATAACAAAAAAAGTTTAAAATGATTTATATAGAGATATATCTTATTCCAATTTTAGGTTATTTCTCTTTCAAAATATGAGATATTTGTAGTTCCTTTAATGTTTATTATAAAATTGACATGTAATATTTCAAAAAAATACTTGTGTGTGTGTGTGTTCTACCTTCGAATGACATTTATTAATATTCTAATGTGTATAATGTGAACCATAAATAAAATATTTCAACGCTAATTATGTATATATTATATGAAAAAATGTACAGACACAGACACACACACACACACACATAATATTTTACTAGTGTGTTGCTCAAAATTCGCATAGCTCTATCTTAACTCCATATGTACCAAGAATCAAATATTTCAAAGTGCAAATCTTTACTTATGTTTAGCATTCAAAAAGAAGTTTGAATTTGAAAGATATTTGATCCTCTTTGCGCTTGAGTTAAGATATATCTATGTTTGATCAATAAATAATATATATGATATATATACTATATAGATATATATAATATATATATATATATATATATATAATTTAGTTAAAAATTGAGATGGATTATTAAAATTATAGATTTTAATAATTAAATTATATAATTGGAGTACTTTAAGAATTTGTAGGACATTAAAATGATTTATGTATTAAAAAAAAACACAATTTAAACAATGTAAACTTGCAATCTCATTAACAATTACATAATAGAAATCAAGTGATAGTGGTTGGAAAAGTGAAAAAGTAAAACACATTATCCTTTAATTTTTGTTAATACAATTTTGTAACTTTGGTAATATGTAAGTAAAATTTGATTACATAGATAATAGATAATTTTTTGCTGACATCATTGTGTATCAATAAAATTTGATTACCTAGAAGGCTAACACAACTATATAAATTAAATGGATGGTAAATGACGTCAATTCATGATAATCATCAAAACACTTACTTCATGACACATCTCACATTGCTAAGATTAAACAAATGCTGCAAGGCAACACAATCCCTATCACTAAACTTAGAAATTATGTTTTGGGAAAAAATGCATTAAAATTATAACTTACATTGGTTAATATTAATTTAATAATGATCAATAAATAAATCTAAACCTATAGCTTTACTTTGGAGGAACTAAGAAAATGAGATGTGAATTGGATTGACTCTTTTTCTCATTAGGTATTTTGTAATAAAACTCATATGGAACAATACAGAACAATATCTTCATGCTAATTATCATCATTTCCCAGCTCAAAAGCTTGGTGTTCTCAACACCTCAGCGACTAGAGCTTTAAGAGTTTCTGATGACAACCATCTCAATAAAGAGAAAGCACATCTCCTAAGTGTTTTATTTAATAATGAGTATAGTAAACACCAATGTACTAAGGCTTTCCTCAACGCTAAAAAAGGTCTTAGGGCTAAGAAAGATACCAAGGATCGATTTTTGGGCGTTCATCTTCCTTTTATCCAAGGGACCAATGACAAGATTGCTAAGATCCTAAGGAAGCATAAGGTGGCTTCAACTTTTAGGCCTTTAAATACCATCCGAAGATCCCTTAGATCTATAAAAGACCCAGTGGACCCCAAGAATGTGAAGGGTGTTTACGTTATCCCATGTTCTTGTGGGACAACCTACATTGGTGAGACTGGTCGCTCGATTAATCAAAGGATTCGTGAACATGCTGCTGACATCAAACATGGCAGGACCCACCCCTCTGCTTTGGCAAAGCATGCAGATAAATCTAAGCATCACATCTGCATTGAGGAGGCCCAAGTCGTTGCTAGGGTTATTCATTTCCACCATTGTAAATTGAGGGAGCTCATAGAAATCGAAAAAAGACCCAATAATTTGAATAGAGATGATGGCTGGTTTATTAGTAGAAGTTGGGTCCCTGTCCTCCTAGTTTTTTAGGATTATTTCTTTTTGGGTTTATTTTGTTTGTTTATTTATCTGTGTAGGTATTGGTGTCCTTTCTATAGTATCTGTTGTTGGTTTATTCTTCATTAGAGTTTATATTCGTGATCCTTCATGTTTTTTTAAGTATTTTATTCGTTCTTAACGCCTTTTAGTATTTTTGTTATTTGTTTAATGGGTCTCAACCTTGTCTTTTATTGTTGAATATATATATATATATAATATTATATATATAATATTTATAATAATATATATATATTACTATATATATATATATTATATATTAATATATATATATAAATATATATATATATATATGCTTTATTTTATTTTATCTTCCATTAATTATTTTGATTGTTATATGATCTTGTCTTTGATTGGGCTTGATCCTTTTATAATTTTTGAACTTCCCTCCTTGTTTTGGAGTTGACTTTGATTTTTTTTTTTTTTTTTTTTTTTTTTCTTTAGTCAATTTTCGATCATTTCCCATTAATAAATTTTTTAAATAATTTTAATTTTAATGATATTAAAACATATTTTTCAAACTAGTCCTTAAATATTAGCCGCTATAATAATATTTGTTTTTAATAAATTAATATCATAATATTAAATATTATTGACTTTTGAATTATTATATTATGATTAATTAATTCTTGTTATATGTTTCGATTATTTCCCATTAATAAAATTTTTAATAATATTTATTTAATAAATTAATTTAAATATTATTTTTCAAAAACTAGTCGTCTAATATAGCCATTACTTAATAACATTTGTTAATATCATAATTTAAAAATTATTATTTTTCAAAAATAGTTGTTATTTGAAATTTTTGTCTCTATGTTGCTCTCTATTTAAGCTGTTTCCATAGTCTGCCTCTTCATTTGGTTCCCATGGTGAACCACACTGGTTCTGCCAAAAAAATATGTTATGTGATTTCTATCGAAAGACTTTGTAATTCATTATGGATCACAGAACCTTGAATTCAGAAAAAATATATTTTCTCAATAAGTAATATGATCTTGATTACAAAATTGAATTTTTTTTATAAAGATAAAACTAACATATATATTATACAATATATATTTTGAGAAAATATTTATGAATTAAAATAAAAACCTGCTTTTTTAAAGATTTTGGAGGATTAATGATGGAGTTTTATATTTTTTTATATACATCATAAAAACTCACGTGTATCATATAAGTGAAGACAATCAGTTTTGGAGGAGTAACCATGGAGTTTTAGATTTTTATATATATATCATAAAGACTCAATGAAGACAAAGAATGCTCATTGCTATTAAACCATATCTAGAACCTTTAATCTATAATTTGTGTTGAAACTATGAGGCAATGCTAGAATTTGTGTTGAAACTATGAGGCTATGGATTGTATTTTTTGCTTTGTGGATGAACAAACTTCCATCCAAAACTTAATGTATAATTAAGCTAAATCCATCTCATATTTTCTATGTATTTCTATCTTCTAAAAGAACTAAAAAATATACAAAATCTCCAAATTTTAGAAATGGTAGTCTACTAGCTGCTCTAATGCTGCATCTTCCAATGTTTTCTTTTATCAAAACATCTATTTATCTAATCACGAGTATTTAAACATTGGATTTTGGTTTTTGCAAGCTTTAGAAAGTCTATGTGGAAACTAACCAACCTTATCAAAGCTTTATCTAGATTGTCTACAACTGTAGTTTGCATCGACATACTGCTTGGAGTGTCCTGCTTGGAGTGTCCAAGTGTATAGACATTATATGTTGCGACATTGAATTTTATACACTTTATATTTCAATGAGACTAGAGAACTGTAAACTAAAAATGCTTGCGAAGGAGAGAATAAGGTAGAGATTCCAAAACCAACACGACCTTCTTGCATAAGAACAATAATAAAGAAAAATGCAGTTACATTTGCATAAACATTGGGCACTAGAGGGTATTGAAACATAACTGTGAGTCACATACTAACAAAATAAACTAACCAAAAAACTATGAAGCAAATGAAAACCCAAATTTATTATTCTAGAGAAAAGAGCTCTAGAGGGATTTGATAATGTCATATCATATCCCTCTTGGAAAAAATGACTCGAAGTAATGACACTGATGGAAGTTGCATAAATCTCGGTAGTGGCATAGAATGAAGCTGAAAATTGATAATTTCATTACGGTGGAATTCAAAATTTGAACCACTTAAATTATTACAAATTGTTTTTTAATTTTTAATATATATATATATATATAATTATAATATAATATATAGTAAAAAGTAAATCGATGGCTAGATTCCTAAAATCTATTTTGGGACGAAGACTACTACTATTAACTAATAATAATAATATAACTTTATTTCAAATTTTATTATTATTATTATTCAACTAATATTAATATGTATAACAAGATTCTTAACAATAGAGATTCTTAACTTAAATGTTTTGTTACAGTGCCATGTCATATTAGTAACACATGCTAAAAAAACCATAATTTATTAAATATGACACTTGTTCTTATAACATTTTTTTAGTTAATCAATTTAATTAAAAAAGTAAAAAGATCATAACTACTTTTAAAATAATATCAACTTTTGATTTATGACTAGTATTAAGAATATTATAGAATTTTGTAAAATTTAAATCACTACCATCCACTTAATAATTATTGATACTTCAATTAAATTTTAAAAACCCTATTTCAAAATAAACATGTTCTATATATTGATTAATCATAATGAAATAAATTTTTACTTTTACCATATTCTTTAAATTTAGATTATTAATCTATTCATTTATATTTAAAAAAACAAAATTTTACTAATTAAAAATTTAATTATACTTGAAACAAAAATTACTTCCTCTTAAAATTAATACCTCGCATTATCATATTCATTGAAATAATAAAATAAAAGCTATATACTATAAATAACGCATTAAATTAAAAAAAAGTGTTTTTGTTTTTTTATAAACGCTGCTTATGTTTCTATTAATTTAATATAAAAATTATATGAACAAAATAACTTGTTTAATATCTACACCATAAGAATAAATATATAATAAAAACTAGTGAGTTGTGGATATCTATTTATTAGTTTTTAAGAAAGATTAGGATTATATATAAAAATTATATGACAAATAACGTGTTTCATATTTCTACAATATAGGAAAATATATATATAGTAAAAAATAGCGAGTTGTGGATATCTATTTATTAGTCTTGAGCGGAGATTAGGATTATTTAAGCAAGCCATTTATCGTTGTATTTGAATTAGTTCAGTATTATTATAATATTTTATATTTATTTGATTGTTTTATATATATTTTTTTGAATTATTAAATTTGATTACTTGATTATCTTATGAGTGGAGAGATTTGAAATGTTTTTTCCCAACTACAAATAAGATTACTTTCTGAATTTGGGTTAGTGACCATTTTTACTGAACGTTAATTTATATTTTAAAAATTTGGGATTAAAAGATTATTTTTGTTGAATTTCCTTTATTGTTTTTAGTTTTTTTATCCCTACAAAAATTTTTAAACCATCTTTTAAATATTGTGTTATAGGTAATATATGATTATAACAAATAAACAATGAAATTTTAAACCATATAAAGCTCCACAAAAAGCATTGAATTTTCTGAAACATTGGCCAAAATCAATGTTGATTTGTAATCTAAAAAGATCAATTGATGGTAGGCCTAGACTGTCCATATTGGTTAAAATAGATCTGGAATACAATATTGAACAGATCCCTATGGTTTGAACTACCTCCAACTTTTAGCAGATTATTTACTTTTATGATGTAATATAATTAAGAGATTAAGCTAAAGTATAAGATATTTTAACGATTTAAAATTATAAAGTTAACCCATTCACACATGGGTGTTGATATTTTATTTTTAATTTTTAATTTTAAGTATAAATATATAAAATAATTAATTATTATAAAATTAATGAATAAATTTGATATGCAATATTATATACATATGTATAAATGTCATATTATAGAATTTATAAATATTTCTGAACACAATATAATGTAGAATAATTTATTTTTTTCACATATTATTTTCTGTGCTATTTTAAATAACGGTTTATTGATAAAATGTTATTTATTATTCGAATGAATGACGGTAAATTGATTACATATTTTTTTAGGAAGATATAGAGTTTTAAAATACATATTAATCTTTTGTTTTAAGTACCAAAGTCTTATTCATCTTTCATGTTATTCTTATTATATAAGTAATACTTTGAAAAAGAACATCCATTATTTATGTATTTAATCCTTTTAAATATGACTATACATCAAGTATTTCAAATTTCTCTAAACATAATGCCATGCAACACTCATTATATTTAAATTAATATAAGTAATAAATATTTTAGATAATTACATGTAAAGAGATGTTTATTATTTTTTGTAAATTTGGTGGGATTGCATCATTATTATGTCCAATGTATTACCCTAATTAAGGCGGGGAATTGAACCAATGACTTCACATCAAGGAGTGGGGAATTGAACTAGTGACTTCACATCAAGGAGCATTTTAACATAGCACCTAATCAAAATATCTAATTGACATAGAGATATCTATTTTGAAATAGATTTTTTAGAATTTTAATTAATTATAAATAATTCTTAGGTAAATAATATGGATTTAACCTCTAAAAATATTCTAGAATATTTTTAGTAGTAATTAAACAAGAAAAAATTCATATTGATCTAAAATAATTATGCCTTTCTATTTTCTTTTAATTAAATAAATAATTAAAAAATTTTCATTAAATATGATTATATCTATAATAATATATCCTTTAATAAATATATTTTAAACTCATATTAATTCTTTTGAATTAATTTTTTTATAATTAATAATAATACAAATAAAATTAAAAGATTTATTTATATTCACACAAAATAAGATTTATTATAATTAAATATATTAGTTTATTAATCATTTAATACATATGATGGCAGTCATATTTAATATTAATTTTATAAATTATATAATTAAATAAAATTTGAGAATTCTTTTATTATTTTCTTTTGTAAATTTCAATTTTTAATAACATACATTTTTTCAATTAAAAAATATATATATTTTTATAATTTTAAAGTTCAATGGATAAGATAAAGAGAAGTAAACAATTTTTAATAAACTAATAACATAAACAACATCTATTAATTTTTCTTTTATATAATTTAAGGTATGATAACTAACTCTCATTAAATTATCAATTTAACTTTTTGACTGTGGTCCCTAAATCAACTTGTCCCGAAAATAAATGATTTACACCAAAATTATTCTTTCAAAAAGAAATAAATGTATCGTTGTAGAATTGAGGCTTCTGTGATCCATTATATTTGTAAAAAGAGCTTCTGCGTAAATCACGTAAAAAGAGCTTCAAAGATCATTGTCGACGCGTTTCGAACCAACCAGTGTTGGGTTCATCGTCAGGACAAGTTGAAGAAACCAGATCTGGTTTCTTCAACTTGTCCTGACGATGAACCACACTGGTTGGTTCGAAACGCGTCGACAATGATCTTTGAAGCTCTTTTTACGTGATTTACGCAGAAGCTCTTTTTACAAATGTATCGTTATTTTCTTACATAATAATTATATTTACCTTTCCAATATTTAAATAAAAAAATCTGATCCCACCGCCCTCCCCGATCCAGTGCTGAACGCTTAGCCTAATCCCACCTAACACAACAGTAAGGAGTTGTCTATAATGCGACTTTTTGGAGATTCCGGTGACGGAATCCGGCGGAAGAAATGAAGTTAAATCTTGATTTTTAGCAGTTAAAATGGTTTTTTAACTGCATATTTGGATTCAGCGACCTGAAAAACCCCTGGGAGCCATTGATTGTGCAGAAACTAGCTATCAAACTTGAGATTCCAACGAATTGCTGCCGGATTTTGACCGGAAAAATCTGCCGGAAAGGCTTTCAAAAAGTCGCGTTATAGACCACTGCCAACAGTAATGTGTATTACACAACATTAATAACTATTAATCATTACTTATTAATGAATATTTACAACATTTATGGGTATTGATTATCATTTATTAATGAGTCGTACACAACATTAATGAATATTGATGATCATTTATTTCCGAAACTGAATGTCTTCGTCAAAGGAATCAGTGTGTGGAAAACCGTTCCATTATTTCATTGTCGGCCACCACACTTTATCCGTTCAGAGTTGATAAGCCTCCCATACTTTTCCATATTTATTTTTTATTCGCTTCCGTGAAACACGCGACTGTAGTCATCAATGGCCGCCACGCGTGAGGAAGCCACATGCTAACAGAGGCGGCTAGTTCACTGAACACGGCAGCGTCGAAGTTGAAAAACAGGCACCAGATCGACTCTATATATTCTACTTCTACTTCTCAAGTCTCAGAGTATACTACATCTACAATTGCTCTGAACGCTTTACGAACGGACTCATATACTGTCTCAAGTTCGAATCGCAGCGGTTGTAATGGCGAGAGCGATGGGAGTTTCGCTCGCATTCCTGGCAGCGTTAAGCATTTGCGCCCTCCAAGGTGATAATTGCAATAATACAATGAAATATATTTTTTATTATTATTATTATTTTTTGGTTGTTTTTGCCAATCAGTTTGAGTTTAGGCATAATGTTGTAGAATGTTTTACTAGTGAAATATTATTATTAGAATTGTGTAAAATTTAGCTTAGTTTAAATGTATGTTGGAATAACATTTTTGAGATTTGAGATATCGTTTGGGATAATTTAATTCTCTCCAAAACCCACACAAACCAATTAATGTAAACTTCATAAATGTCTGTTGAAATAGTTCAATTCTCTCAAAATTTGTTGAGAGAATCTTTGAGGTTGAGATGTCTGTTGCGATAGTTTAATTTTCTCCCAATTCATTCGGATCATCTTTGAAATTTGAAAAAAAAAACTTAACCGGCACAAACCAACTAATATAAATTTCATAAATTAAAACATAATTTTTTATTATTTAAAATGGACTTTAATAGTGTATTTTTTTTATCCTTGCAGGTGTGAGATGTGCGACCTTTGAGATCCAGAACGAGTGCCCCTTCACTGTTTGGGCAGCCGGGACTCCCCGCGGCGGAGGGAAACAGCTGGAGCAAGGGCAGTCCTGGACAGTTGAAGTCCCCGCGGGAACAACACTAGGAAGGTTTTGGGGGCGCACGGGGTGTTCCTTCGACGGAAGCGGCAAAGGAACCTGCAAAACCGGGGACTGCGGCGGTCTGCTAAACTGTCAAGGGTGGGGAAACGTCCCCGCCACTTTGGCGGAATACGCTCTAAATCAATACCAGAACCTCGACTTTTATGACATCTCTCTTGTCGACGGATTCAACCTGCCCATGAAAATGATACCCTCCGGCTCTCAGTGCAAAACAATCGGGTGCACCAGCGACATAAATTCCAAGTGCCCCGCACAACTCAAGGTGACCGACGGATGCAAGAGCGCCTGCGCCGCTTTCAATACGCCACAATATTGCTGCACAGGGTCGTTTTTGGATAATTGCCCTCCCACTGATTATTCGCGTTTCTTCAAGGGGCAATGCCCGCAGGCGTACAGCTATGCGAGAGACGACGCCACCAGCACTTTCACTTGTCCCGGAGGCACTAACTATAAAGTCGTCTTCTGCGGCGCCGGCACTTCCCTTGAAGATCATCTCCACTCTGTACAGTGATCTACTGTAATCTCCTGTAAACCCTTCGTGATAAACAAACGGCTGCTGATATATTATCGTATATCCCGTGATAGGAAAAATAGTATCTTCAAACCGTGTGATAAATACTATACTTTTGTAGGAAGTAAAGAAATAAAAGATGATAGGGGCGTGATAGTCTTTATTAAGTTTTTTTATCTTCTGGTGTCTGACTTTTTCTTGTTCATCATCATAAACAAGGGGTTATATGCATTAATTTTGTGTCTGTTTTGGTTTTAATTTTAAAATGGATATTATTATTATTATTATTAAATAGTTTTCACATTATTATGGATGATGGATCCACTCTTCTTAAACAAAGAAAAGAAAAAATATTAAAATAATAATAGTTATTTTAATAATTGGTTTTTTGAATTTAAATGTTTTTTAATTAATAAGTATTCTTGAAATTGTTTTTAATTAATAGTTTCCATTTTATATGTTGGGAAAGAAAAATTTTATTTTATTTTATTTTTTAAATAAGGAATTTTTATTATTTATTTGTAGGAATCATGTTAATGTAGTTTTTAATTTTAATTAGTTATGAGTAGGAAAAGTAAAAAGAATTTATAGTTTAAGTTTATATATATAAGGAAAGTTGAGGGATAAAAAACTTGTTTCAAAAGAAAAAGAGGCACTTGGAAAAGATGATGTGAATATAGTGCTAGTTTCAGTTTTATTGTAAACAAAAAACATAAATGTTGTATGATTACAATTTTTGATTAATGGGTTATGCTGCATTGTCATTGTAATAGATATGGATAAATAACAAGGGAAATATGTGTTGTTTTGAATATATATGTTATGCAATTTTGAAGCAATATTTTCCTAATTTGTACATTGATTGTTGTTATGACTATGCATGAACAAGTGTCCTATGGTTCCAAGAAAAAGTAAATAGGGTAATATAGTAAACAATAATAATTACAAAGTGTCTAAATTTGACTAACATTTTTCCCTAGATGCTTATTAATATCATTAAAAAATCAAGAGATAAAGTTAAGGATCTCAACTATTTACTAAAATTGCAAAACAAGATATGTTAGAACAAGTAGGGTCAAAGAGTGTTTGTATTAATGTATAAATCTATACCATAGACACTCTGTTTGACATAGACTGCAGGAGTGCCTGTGCCACCATGCAAGGAATTCTCTATCCGAAGGCAAATAAACGCCACGAGTTAACAATTCCTTAATGCAACTATCACGCAAGCTTAAAAGGGATAACTGGAACATATTAGTATGACTTCGACAAAGTGGCAAGCTCCTCATTTAGATCTATAGGTGAAATAAATTTCTCTTGAGCAACCCGCAATCGAGAGGATTAGCTAGAGGTAGTTGATGCAGTGGTACAACTGATCTCTGAGGATAGTACAGAAATGTGGACTAAAGATTATGCTTGGTCCGGAGCCAAAGGGTCATGGCACAACCATTATTGAAAAACAAGAAAGGGTGTTCAATATCAAACAAAGGGGCAAAACGCTAAATTTATAGATAAAATTGGATAAGGGTTACCCTGTTGCAGTTAGGACTATGGGCGGGAAAACTTGTGATTGGAATAACACGATTCCATTGTTGTATGATTGAACATCATACATGGATTATCGACAGGGTTCAAGCGACATGGTGGGTAACATAGACTTGGGACGATGGAGTAATAGTTGCATATTAGCATAAGAAATGTAGTACCAAAATCCATTTACTTCAAGCTAGAGAGGTTCCACTGTTTTAGTTTGTAGTCACTTAGAGTTGGTAGTCGGAAGGTCGGGTAGTCAGGATGATACATTCTTTTGTGGATTTGATGTTTGACATAATATTGGGCCGATTTTATAGTCGGGAGGTGGGATAATCAGGTGTTTTTTGTTTTATTGCAATTACTCAAACTCTATCGTCAGCCGACTATACCATAGTTAGGCAGTTTCATCAAGTCAGAAAATGCCAAGGTCAGAAAGTCCGATAGTCTAATATTTGAGAACACTGTGGTCTGGAGATCGGGTAGTTTCATAGTAAGACATAACTGAGGTTAGGAGTTTGTTTGAATTATCTATAAAAATCGTAGTCACTCGGTGTTCTAAGTTGGGTGGACGGAAGGTCGGTTCGTTTGATAGCTAGGTGGTTTCATTAGTTCGATAGTTTCACAATCGAGAATTGCTAGAGTTGGGAGGTCAGTGGTTTGATAGTCGATAATGATGAAGTCGAATATCAGGTTGATTATTTATTTAAAAAATCGTCGGTGCTCTGTGTTAGTAGTCGTGTGGTCGGGTAGTCAGAAGGTCGTACTTAATTTTTACAAGATATTTCTAAATTTGACTTGCGACTTACATTAAAAAAAAAGAAAAAGAAATTGTATCAAGCTCATTTCTTTTATGCATTTTGTGACGAACAATAGGAAATTTAATTGAAGAACAAACAAATAAAGAAGATTAAAGTTTCAGTGACTGAATCTGAGAGCGCAAAAAGTACAATATCATTGTTGTCAATGTGACATTTTTGTTTTTTATTTCTTTGTGAGTCGAATATACACTCAGGAAACCACATGATCCTCTGTTTTTGGTTTGTTTTTATGATTCATTTATTCTATTATGACCTGGAGTAGCATAGTCGGGTGAACTCATTAGGTTTGGTAGTTTGACAGTCCGACAATGCGGAGGTCGGTAGG
>APFE031661025.1:0-16610 GCA_000404065.3 Pinus taeda
GGGAAGACAGGCGTGTGCTATATTATTCCCGCGATTAAAATCACTTAATTGCTCCACACGCTCATTTCATATGAACTGCAACTCTTCTTAGATGCATCATCATTATCATTTGATGAGATCATCTCTCATCTTCTCTAGGATTTCCTCACATACAAAACCCTCTATGCGAGTTCTCATCTTGAAACTTTGATTGTTACTCTACCTACAATAGAGATTCTCCCCTCACTTGATCCAACAAATTGTCCTGTACTTGTTTTTGGATTTAGAGGATTAGGACCTCAATTTGCTATATAATTAGGATACATGGGACAATGATATTTTTAATGATCTTTTGCCTTACATTTCAAACACCATACTTCTGAACATATGTCTAAATAAACATATTTTCCCTTCTTTAACCCTGGGATCTCCATGTGAAAACTTGTGACGTATGATTGGATCCGCTAGACTTCTACATGTGTATACTTGACTAGAGATGCTTCTAACTTCATCATGATCTCTAAGGCTTCAACTTGTGCGTTGATCTTCTAATGTGATAACGGAAGTTTTAGATGTGAAAAAAACACAATGGTGGACCATTGTTTATGTACTTTGTCAGTGATCTAGAAATTCTCTTGACTGATCAGACACTTGAGTCTTTGGTCTAATTCCCAAGAATTTTCGTTAAGCACTACTTGCTTGATTTCTTTCATATATGTACAACACTGTGACTATCACTTTGAATTTAAGAATTTTGAATTCAATGTTATCTTTGTATCAGCCATTGTAGCGGTGGGATTCTTCATGCTATAGTTTATGTACCAAGATAGTGCTCTATCGCGTAGCGTTGCGATAAGTTCGAAATTATTCATATCATCATCAGTAATCTATTGTTCTTTCCACACAACTTCAACAACAAACCATAATTGTTTAGGACCTTTTGATCCCAAACCCCTGAACATAAGCATTTTCATTGTATTTGTCATATTAAATCATAGAGGTGGAGTTGGAGGTGGAGGTGGAGGGGGAGTGGATGGCTGAGGAATCCCACATGTGCCCTAATTTCTTGACTCCAATGCTCTAATGGGTGTACTAGTGTTACTCTTTCCTTTGTCACTGTCCGAATCACCTAATAGAGGATTGTAACCAGTTTCAAATCCATATTTTGTCCCACTTTGTGGAGTCTGAAGCTGGATTTTATTAAACATCAATTCGCTCACATACGCCCTTTTCACAAAATATCGTTTTAATCTAGAGCTTTAATCACTTCAAGAACTTACATCACATACCTTTGAAAAATCCCTGCTTAACTTCACTATAAAATACTAATATGTCAGTTGAGATTTCTATGATGAATCCTCCAAGAATGTTATAGATCCAGAAGTCTACAGCTCTTGTGATCTCAATATCAGTCCCTTTAATATTCTTTACCAACTTTGGGGTCCAAACAAGATTCTTATTGTGCCTCTAGTGAGGCTCACTATCAACTATTTTCTCAAGCCACTCATAAAATTTTGCACAGAAAGAAAAAGAAAAGATCTCATGTTTTTCTATATAAATGTAACTTTGTAACCAAGACTTGGATTTCTATTTTCTTGTATTGCAAATCGCGCCCCTTTCGCTCAAATCCATTATGGATTTCCTTCTTAGTCAGATGTTAGATCCATGTCCCTCAGATATATCCTTGTCCCATTAATGGAACCATTTGTTGGCTTCGGGGGCTTAGGCCCAAGTTTAAAGTTAGGTTGCACTAACCAACAAATCACTATACTATTGGCCCTTTCGACAACAACTAGCACAAGATGAATCATAGTCTCACCAAAGGTAATATGGGGGGATGCTAGAATGACGCTTCTGCATCTAGAGGGGTATGAAGTGTGGTTATAGGGTTGGTCTAGGGCTCAATGTGACCTTCACGAACCATTAGCTTCATAAACACAATCGTAGAACAACTTCCTTAACTTATTCATAAGTTGTGTGTAACTAATTCTATATGTATTATTCATCATTAATAACAATATACACGTCTTCGCGATGGAATTATATGGAAAATATGCTACAACGAAGAGTATTCAAACATAAGTACAGAAACTTTAAAACAAACAACATAACACAAATATGCTTCCAAATCTTCTTTTATTATTTCAATTCTTTGATAATATCAACTTTTCACCCTGTGCACTCAACTACAGGGGCCTTTGCACACAATTGTAGACTTACAAATGTCTCCTCACACACAATAGCACAAGCCTTCCCCTTTGCTAGAATACAAAAGGTAGATGACTCAAGACACAAGTATCAAAACATAACATAATATATTCCTTAGACAAGCTAAGACATCACTTTATATACTTTTTCCTATTATAATACCATGGTCTGCCAACCATGGGTGGATCTAAAAAAAAAACAAAACCTAAGGCGCTTTGACCTTCCTCAAACCCCTTGAATCCTAATGACCAACACACTTTACACTCCTGTCTTTAAAATGCAGAGGCTTTTACAAAAATTAGTTAAAATTGGACCTAGGGGACCCCATCCCAACAGATGTTTCTTTGATTTTTCAACAAGTTATTGAAGTCTTCACCTAGCTCTATATTTAGCATTAAATTCGCAATCTTTAAGAGGTACATATCATCAAATTTTAGTCTATATAATTACTATTTTTTAGAAATGCTATGGTCTTGTTTGAGAATACCACTATTGAACAAGAACTTCTTTGTGCCCTAGATTTTGAAAGAAAAAATGATATTTGCTATCATTCCCTACAATATCATAGCGCTCAACTACATCCCACATCAACCCTAGCCCCTCCATCCTCATCTGTACCATTTAGTGCATTTTACTCTCCCGGTCATCCTAGTTGTTTATCTTCATATGATATGACACACACCCATTCTACCATTGATCTTAGAGCTATCCAACACCAATACATTGCTAAAATCATTTTTGTTGATAAGTAGCCTAGTCGTACTCTAGACTTCCTTGACTCTCCTCCACAATGTACTATGCCAGAGGGCATTTCTCTAATCAACCTCACTTTTGCAGATACCTCACTACTTTTGATGGCTAGGTATCCATCCCATCCCATTAATGACCTCCTCTTTTTGCATAATTGTTAGGTCAAATATCAATTGACTACCATCGTTCTCTATAATACAAGCCAAAAGAGCCTCATATTCCCATGAGTTCGTCAAATTATTGTAGCTACCCATTACCCTGCTTATCATCTAGATTGGATCCAAAAAGAATGTCATGATGTTGTTTCATGAGTGTTAGGTTGTTACTTTGACATTTCTTCTTTATGTGACATCAACCATTATGATGTCTCTCTAGCTTGTTTCAACTTATTATTGGACATTCCCTAATAACATGAAATCGAATCCTTGTATGGTGTTGGGTGTAATACCGAATTCACATGCCCTTTTTTTTATTCCTCTTATATTTGGGAATGATGCTCCCTTTCATACAGCTTAGACATTTTTTTGTCCTTATGCATTTTCCACCCTATTAAATATAGAAATAGTAAACAATCCTCTCCAATGTGCCCCACACTAGGGTATTGTTGTCTCACACTTACCCTGTACCCCATGTCTCCATTTCCACCTCCATATATTTACCCCCTCAGAAACTTACATAGTTGGTCTCTTCGCATGATGGATTCAACAATCATGACCGTGCATGGCTTCCTCGGTCTCCTCTCTCTTCAATTTATTTGATCCTTATTATTCCACCTATTCTAGTGGTGGCATCCATGTGTTCAACACATTACCAAAAATTAACAAAATACTTCCTAACACACCTCAACATCAATTATTCAACTAGAATTATTTCATTTTTTTTGTTTTAGTACACCTCTACATCCATTGGGGAGGCTAGAAAAATATTATGTCAAATCACACAATAGGTGCGAACTTTGCCACATGTTTCAAAGGGATTGGATTTATTCAATGACACCATGATCATTGATTCCTAATCTTATTATATATATAGCATAAACAAATAAATGCACCTCATTTGAGTTATGTGCAATTTTTTTTTTTAAGTTTGACTTAGTCCAAATGGATATTTTTATAAATATTCTATAGTCCACTTTCCTAAGGTATGCAAGTAGGCTATATATTCCATTTCTTATTATTTATGGGTTTGTCTCTTGTTTTGTTACATTTTCTACATGAGGTTTCATTATTCCATATTAGCAAGAGATTAGTGAAACATCATTATTCAAAATTGAAATTAGGTTTCATTACTCCACATCAACAAGAGGTTAGTGAAACATCATAATTCAAAATTGGAGTGAATCTAATGAATATCAGAAAATATCAAAATGGTTTTATCATTGATATCTTCCTTGTAATTTTCATTAGATTGTTAAAGCACATTTTGGGGTTTGAAAGTGATTACTTGTAAAGTTCTCTTAAGGTATTTTTGTCGATTGATGATTTTGTATTTTTTGTTGTTTGATTATTGGATTGTTAATGCTAAGAAAAACTATAAACATGTGCAGTTTGGATAGATATCAGCAAATAATTTTCTCGCTGGCGAATTCAGTGACTCCTTGAATTGGTGTATCTTTCTTTAGGCTAGCCCAACACAACCTGGCACTTTTACATGTATGTTGTTGCGAAACAAAATTGATGAGAATGGTGGAAACAATGGTGGTAATTATTGGAAATTAGCATATCATATCATCTTGATTTAGCACTACTGCAAATAATTACTTCTTGCAATGAATTTTAGGATTTCTTGTTATCAATTTGAAGTTTACTAATGTAATATTAGTGTAATTGCGGTACAGGTTTTTCAGCTAAAACCAATAACATGGTGTAAATCCGAAGGTATCCCCTATTTTGAAACATTATATAAAGAGGATTACCACATTGATGCAACATTCTTATCAATAGCAAAATCTACACTTAAGAATCAACCTTAACAGGAACTGTAAGCTATCGTGATAATTTCCTTCTATAACTTGAATCAATGTCTTATTTCAGTCCTATATGTGTAAGTTGTCATGCCAATTTCCTTCTATAACTTGAATCAATGTCTTCTTTTAGTTATACATATTTTAGATGTTCTACTTGATCAGTTTAGCTACATGTGCTACCTGCCTTAATGTAGTTTTCATTGGGTTTTGTGCTTTGTTGGAAATAATTTTGTTTTGCAACTATATTTTAGGCCTTCCTAAGGCTCTTCCCAAATCAGAGCCTCACACACATTTAAGATTTCTCTCTTGATATTCATTTTTAAAAACTACAATTTACAATTGTAGTGAGTTATGCTCAATTTTTAAGGCCTTCCTCAACCATTAGAAAAAAAATAGTGTTCCAAATGAGTCTGAGGTTGACCTTCTAGGTACAACGTCCTCCTTTTGTCAACTTCATGGTTGACAATTTATGCGATGCTATATGTTTCATTGTTGTAAATTTGTTTTTACACTTCTCTTTTTACTAGTACGACTTAGTTTAAATGTTGAAATATACAATAGTTAATGTTTGTTTTATAATATTTAAATGTAAAACCTAATCATGATTAAATTTCACACCAATCAACTTATTTACTCTTGTGTAAGTTTCACATATTATTTATAAGTTTTTTTAACTTTATATATTCTCTACATACATCCTTGGCTAATATACATATGTACATTTAAAACCAATTTTAGATGAGTTGTCCATAGTCAAATTTCGTGTGCATCTTTTAAATTATAGATTACCGGAATGAAATTTTGACGACTATCGTAACTTAGATAATTCTTTAAAGGGTTCTAGTTCAATAGAAGAGCACCTGACTTATAAGTAGGAGATTGGTGGTCATCCTAACATGAGTTAATCAATGATATTATTGTTTTGTTTAATTAAATACTTTTTATATTGATTTATTTCAATGGAAATATTTTTCTAGATTCATTATTTTATAGTCTCTAAAGAGACAAAAGTGATATTGTATTGTCTTTAAATATAATTTTTTATTGTCTTTAGGGAGACAATAACTAGGATTAATGACGCAATGTCTCTATAAATTCAATACGTATTTAATCCCAATTATTTTCTTTAAAGAGACAAAAATGAAGAGGGGTTTTTAAGACAATATTTGAAACAATTTTTAGGAGATAAAACAATGTGTATTGTATTATATATTGTCTTTAAGGGGGTGTCTCAAATTATTGTGTTAAAAAAATGTCTCTGCAAACACAACATATAATACAAGCATTATTGTCTCTTAAGAGACAATGATTCTTGTATTATATATTGTCTTTACAAAGACAATTTTTTTAAGACAATAATTTGAGACACCAACTTATTAAGATACATTAATGCTTGTATTATATATTGTATTTACAAAGACAATTTTTAAGACAATAATTTGTGACATCCGCCTCAAGAAAATATTTAAGGCAATACACAATCTTTTTTTTGCCTCAATTTAAGACAATTTACACAAAAATTGTCTCAAATGGTATCTTAAAATCCCCCTATATGTTGAAGTGAACCCACCAGCAGAAGGCACACACTCCCTTGCACCATTTTGTTGGAACCTACCAACAGGAAGCACCTACTACCTCATGTCATACAGAAAGCACCAACCAATTGTAGGCACAAACCCCAAAATTCATCATGGACCTCCCTTTCATCAATTCTGATACTCGATCCACTCCTTTTAGAACAAAGTTCAAACTTAATACAAACCCTTTAAAAAATTTATCTTTGATCAGTAACACAATATTAATAAACTTAGCCTAAATAAAAAATAATCAGTTTCATGCTCAACAATAGTAATTTTAATGCAAGAGGACAATCATCCTATGATCAACCCTATCACAATATCATAATCACTAATCCTTGTAAATAACAACAAGTTAGCAATATATATTCATTGCTATTCATATAAGTAAGCAAGCATACAATTACAATATTCTTTTCCTAGGAAACAACAGTTTAACAATATGCTAACTCTGAGTGAAAAAATGGTTAATCAATTCTTATTAGAAACACTTAATTCGCTACCAAATACTAAGGAAATGAAAGAACTATAGATACCCTTGTCAAGTATTAACAATGGAAAACAAACTCATGAATTGTTCCATAAATCATAAAAACAAGAGCACCCATGATATACTATAATCATTATTGAAACAAATAATAAACAATCATAGATAGCATTATCCCTGAAAATAATTATGTCATAATATCTATGAGTATTTATTGTTACCTTTTACATATGAATTTTCAATAAAAGTGGATCTAGAAACTAGTTCTCATAAAGAACAATTAATGATTGTGACAATATCGATATATTCAACTCTCCAAAGACAACATTGTTATAGTAGGAATAACCATATCAGTAGGTCAGATGCACTTTGTACTATATTGGGCTACCAGCATAAGTTATATTAGTGTTAATTGGACACTCAACTTCACATCATCCAAAGTGCTACAAGAATTTCTAAATCATGCTTACACCTTTTAATTAAACATGTTATAGTCTTACCATCATTGTGCTAGATCATGGGGAGATATAAGTATAGAAACACAATAGAAAATTTGAGAAAGAAACCCCATCAACACACCAAAACAAGGAAATTAGGTCGTCATCATTGATGATGCATGGCACTAGAACACACCATAGTATTCTAGGCACATAATTAAATCACAATTCTGCACTAGATTGCCACTCCAACCTACCATATCAAAGAATTACTCCACGATCATATATTTTGCACACTAAGTAACCACAACATATTTCGAATCATAAATTGTTTAAGGTCACAACTTGTTATTACAACTTTGACACATGACCATGAAACAAATGACCAACTATCTTCATTGGATGCCCTACATGCATAGTCTTCATATCACAAACATGTTCATTTCAGTCGTCTACCAAAACAAACAAGAGAAAACAAAATAATGCTATCACACTAGATTGGATATAATGCCTTTATGACTAGGCATGCATTCCTAAAATAAGATAACAATAAAATCCCATATCACACTAGAAAAATCAACAAAACTAAGTGAGTGATTGGTCATACTACGCCTAGATCAACTTGTGTCAAAAAAAAGTCAATTGATATTTTTTTCATTCACCATGAATCATGCAATCATACACCCTCTACACAGATTCTTAACCTTGCCTAACATTACACTTGTGCTAGAACAAGGAAAAAAACAATGCAGATCAAATCATGTTACAATATTTAGATCACAAGCTAGGAAAATAATCACACCAACAATAGTACTTGTTTTTCTTCTATGTCAGAACGCACACATCACATCACCCATGTACTAGAACAAAAATAAAAAAGAAATAACAATAGGTTTTTTGAACCAAAACCCGTCAATGTTGTCCACCCAAACTAGGCCACTCAATCAATGACCCAAATTTTGTTCCATGTTTTTTTATATATCTTTCATTCCTCGAGCCAACAAAAAAATTACCATGGGAATTTCTATGGTGAATTTTATGGAAACAATGTCTTAGAACTGATACAAAATTACCATTAGAAAAACAGATGGAGAAATCCTAGATTTTCTATGCGCCCAATTATTTGCATGTCTTGGAAACATTTGCAGATAGTATAGCTAGAAACTTCAGCCGATGGGTTTGATCCGGATCAACGGTGGAAACTTCATTGGATGGGCTTGGAAACTTCATTGGATGGGTTTGATCCGGATCAACAGTGGAAACTTCATTGTATGGGTTTGACCCATCCTGCTCAATATCTGTTTCGGGCATTGATATTTCACACAGTATTTGCTCATTGTTCATTATGGCTTTACTTTTCCTGGTACCAAAACGCTGTGTAAAATGTTTAAGACTCTGCCCTAGTATGATAAACTTGTTCAGCTTTTCCGGTGTCCAATTCGCCTCCAGTAAATTGATATACTTTAACACTTGGGAGCCGGGCATGAAAAATAGCGTGGGCCTGTTCACTGACCATCTGCAATGTTTACTCAGAGAGAGAAAAGGGCATTCCAAAGAGGATTTCAAGGCCTTTATAGCTTTCCTCTCCAGTTCAGACAAGGACGTATCATATATCACTATATTATCCACCCAATAAAATTGTTTTCTCAATAAAATGAGAAAAGCTATCTGCATGTGATTACTCGGTTTTGCCATTCCAATGCCATGGACAACTACTTGTAATTCTGAGTGAGATGGGTCTTCTGAGTGATATGGGTCTGTTCCAGTCACATTTCTTATTCTTCTGACCATTTCTGGATCCCTCATGTGTTCCATGAAATTTTGGTAAAATGAAGAATTCCTCAACTTTCTCATTGCCAAACGTATTTTCTCCATTACTTTCTCCACCGATTTATTACATTTTACAATGTTGAATGCGAACATTTTTGGGTCCTGCCTTTGGAAACCATGCAACGAGCCATCCCAATCAAAAAAATGCCAACTTAAATTATAAAAAGATCTCTCATACAATCGCCCTATTGAACAATGGCGTGCACCTCTCAAAGAAATAGTTGTATGTGGAAGTGGCATTTCATGCAGCATATGATCACTGTCCAGAACGACTTCGAATTTATTAGTAAGGCGGTGATATGCAAAAAGTTCTTTGTCCAAGTCGTAACTCTTTAAACTGTTTCCTAGGATGATAATCTTATTCAAATTCTCAGGCGTCCAGTTTGCCTGCAGTACACTGTCAGTGAGAACAAGATCACAGTGAGGCATGAAAAAGAGCGTGGGCATGAATAGGAATTTTGATATTAATATATGTATATATATATAATCGGAATTTTGATATTAATAATATCAAAATGGAGTTGATATTAATAATATCAAAATGGAGTTGTCTATAATGCGACTTTTTGGAGATTCCGGTGACGGAATCCTGCGGAAGAAATGAGGTTAAATCTTGATTTTTAACAGTTAAAATGGTTTTTTAACTGCATATTTGGATTCATCGCCCTGGAAAACCCCTGGGAGCCATTGATTGTGCAGAAACTAGCTATCAAACTTGGGATTCCAATGAATTGCTGCCGGATTTTGACCACAAAAATCCACCGAAAAGCTTTCAAAAAGTCGCATTTATGAATTTAATTATGTGTTTTTATTTTTACTTATGGGTGATAGGCCATGGTTCAAACCACATGAAATATAATTATATCAACTTTTTTTTATATTATATTTTTAGTTTTTTATTAATTATTTTTTATTAAACCTAAAATTAGACTAGGTTAATTAGATTATTTTTTAATTAACTATAAAATTAAAAGATAATATTTTGAAAAGTTAGAATATTTTTAACTAATTTTTAATTATTTAATTTAATGTATAATTATTTGAAAATTGTGTTAAAAATTACTTAAAAGTAATAAATTAAAGATATTTTGATTTCAAAACAATTACAATATACATTTCATATTCTAAAAATATAATAAATAAATAGATAAAAAAAAATATTATTTTTAGGTTCGTCTAACTAGTGGGAATTCGAACTTTGAATCTCATCATTTTACATAATACTTCATAACAAGGTGATTGTCAATTGAGTTACACTACAATGGCTATTTTTTTTAATATGTGAAAAATCTTAAATTACTTCAACTAAAACTTTGATATTAATTTATTACCAGGCATTAAGATTTTGTTGAAGATTTTCATCTAGTAATTAGAAAATGATGAATGCATTATTAAGAAACCAAGTAATATTAGTCATTGATATCATTTCAAACAAGGGAATAACGACTATGTGATTTATCTTCCTCACTTAGTATAAATTATGGAGGTTGAAAGAGTGCCTCTAGCATAAACTTTAATTTAATCTAAAAAACCATTGTCATGCCCCTATAGTCACCCATATCAAAGGTTCACTTAGCGCACCCAGATGAACCATCACTATAGGTTTGTGGTGCATGGTGACTCATTTCATCTCATTGATTTTCTCAATCTCAAACTATGTGATTCCATACGACACCTCACTTTTTATATTTCACAATTATTAAAAATCTTAAGTTTAACACTTATTGAAGTATGTAGATAATCATTCCATGCAATTATGTCTTAACATAACCAATATGCAAATGATATGAATGGAATTAATATTATAGAATCCACAACCCAACCAGCCTAACAATTGCCAAATATTCAAATGTGTTACAACCAAGTGAACTCTAGTCTAGTATAACAATTTAAATATGAGAAGAGCACACAATTCATACAAACCTATCCCCAAATTTCCTCTTTGATTCACTACCATTGATCACAACTTTGTCATAGATAAAAAAAAATGTTTCACTTGATAGAAATAATAAGTACTCTCGTATGCATGCAATGTATGAAGAGTTATATTAAGTGAAGGAAAGAAATTTAAGTCTAGTATTAGAAGTGAAGTGAGTGAGGGTTAAAAATTTAATGCCTTATAAGAAAAATTTTGGTTCAGGAAAAGAAAAATGTTGATTTATTTTAAAGTGAGGTTAGAAAAGTTTCATTAAAGTGTCACATGATAGTTTGCATGAGGACGATAAAGCTGGAGTTTGCATTTTCCATATTTAGAAAGCTTAGTGCTTACATACTCATGGTTGGGTCATTGTAATGTGAAGTAAGAAAGGAGAATAGTAGAAACTCAGTGGATGCATATGAGAGAATAATTAATGAATATAACTTCTTTATTCAAGCAGAAGCTTGTGTACTTGTTTCTCTTGCGTTTGAATGTTTACCTCTAGCTCTAAATAACAAGTGGTATGAGATAAAGGTTTAGCAAGGCTTCAAAGAAACAAAGAAGTTAAGATGGCCATGAGTTTCTTCCACTAAGAGCGTTTTCTATTATAAGTAGCCCACAAATTGAAGTTTTCATCAATTGGTCTCTAAGTAGAAATTAGATCTCATTGAGAGTTTGTAACCCACCTACTAAAATATTAGGATGAGTAACCTACAAAATCAACACCATATCAAGAGGAAAGATCCATCACCACTTACCAAATAAGGATTCGCCACCATAAGTTGTAGCCATAAGCCTCCACAAGAATCTACGTAGAAGAGCTTAGCAAAGTTGCTAGTAGTTATTGGGAGCCACCGTTAAAGTGAAGGTTAAAATGTTTAGTTCTAAAGATAATCAAGTGTATGCGATGTTCATTTATAGAAGGATGACACAGTAGGTAAACCAGACAAAAGACAAAATAAAGACGATAGTCAAGGGTCACAAAGCAATATTGAAGCAAACCGAGAAAAGAAATCTAAAGGAAGAGCCGAAGTATTTTAAAGAGCTCATAAAGGTCCTCACCATAGTGGTGGCATCTAAAAGACAAGTAGATGAAATAGAACAATTTGAGTATGAATGGATTAGGGTAGATATTGTAACAGTTCCAGCATTTACTGGTAAAAATTTTATGTTTTGGGAACTGTAAAAATGAAAAAATTTCTTCAATGTAAAGATTTGATTGAGTATTAGTCTAATGACCCATATGATGAAGTATGTGATGCCTTAGTATTGGATCTTATAAAAAATTCAATTGATGAGAGATCCTTGTGCAAGGTAGTACAAGCTACATTTTTGAAAGAAGCATGGAAGACTGTGGAAGTAAAATTTGGTATGAAGGAAAGTGACAAAAACCAGCAAATTTTGTTAAAGTCTACTGATGAATGAATAGAAATTCAACTGCAGGCCTCAGAGTAAATGAGAAATACTCTAGGAGGAAAACAAATTTGGGAGAATCCCGCTCAAATGTGTATGATAGTCATAAAGACTATAAAAGTGAAACCCATAATGCAAACGTGCATATTGATGAAGATGACACATAAAATATTGCAGAGTGAGAAGTTGAAGCATATGCGTGTGAAGTAGAGAAAGATAATATAGATGTTGAAGAACCCCATTGTAACATGGATGGTGAAGGTGATGGTGAATCATAATATGGCGAGACACAAGTGAACGGTGACTCCAAAGTGAGTTGTGAATTATGTTGTTATTGGTGCTATATCTTTTACTAAAATAACTTTTATTGGTACTATATTGTTCCAATTTTTTAGTCTTGGATAATAAAATTTATGTGTTTCGTCTTGCCCTAAGTTAGATACATATGTGACAAGTTTTCTTGTGAGATTTCAATTATGAGATGAAGTAATAAGCATAAATATTTATGAAAGTTAGGCAATTTTCTACATTTAGAAACGTTTTAAGGTTGTAATTGTGATCAAACAATGTTGTGACCCAAATTTATATCACTCTCCCAAGGTATCATAAGCACTATTTAAAACTTAAAAAGTATAGATAAACTAACTATTCTATTCTAAAATACACTATATTTGTATATGGTATTGAAAAATATAACTAGATTCAGTCTTCATAAAATGTATTTATCAAAGGAATTTTTATTATTGTTACAATGACTTATTAAAGCACGGGTTTCATGCTTGGGTCATCATTTTATTATTCAAATTCATCATTGTGGACTCATAGGATTAACAAAGATTCGTTACAGTCATTCTATATTTTATGAGACCCTCCTTGGGCTTTCAAACAATGTAGAAATAATTATATTTCAGTCAAAAATGAATTATGTAACGTCCACACCAAGTCAGCCTCAATGAAGCAAATTCAATCTCATTGGAAGGTAATACATACAGGTCAATTCAACTTCATTTGGAGCATCTCATTTCTCTAACACATTTCAATATCTTAAGTTGGAAGATGGAAGCTAAGAAAAGTGTGAAGGTGAAGAAGGAGGCTAAAACGAGTGTGAGTTTCATTGAGGAGGAAGGGAATAACAAAATAGAAGCTTTGGTCTCTCTCTCTCTCTCTCTCTCTCTCCCCCTCTCTCTCTCTTCTATATATATATAATATATATATTAATTATATATATACATATTATATATATATATATATATATATATATGTATGTATATATATTGTGGGCTAGTTTAGGAGATCAGAGTCTCCTTTTCAAAGTCAATGTTGTTGTTCATGTCGGAAGCTGCCAAGTTGAGGTTGCTAGGGTCGAAGTGTTGCTACTACTAGGTTGAAGGTTGGAGCGAAGAAGTAGAGGTTGTCTTGTGTTGGAGGAGGTATGTGTCTATGTTGAAGAGTCTCAAGAATAACTATTGCACGAGGATATTGTTTACTCGATTTTCCCCTAAATAGGGGATTTTCCATAGTAGAGTGCCTGCATCTTATGACTTGTGTTTTTATGATATTCATGCACACATAATTTGGTAGTTTCGTGAAGAAAGATAAAAATAACAAATAAGTAAAATAAGAGAACATAATTAACAAGTAATTATCAACAAAGAGAAATCTAACCCCAATCTTATTGCATTGATTTCTAAACATGGTTTCAGAACTAAGGTCGAATCATCCAGGTGCATGTTGGTGGCCACCCACTTATCCCATTTGGACCCCCGCAACTGTCTCTTTCAGTTTTTCAGTTTCCTTAATTGTAGCACAACTTACTATTTTTAGCAGTTTTTTGGGTCCTGAAATTCCGGAGCCGTTTTGAAGCCCTAAACGACGTTTTTTGGGGAATTCGGGGGCAACATGGGTCCATGGAATGGACCGATGTTGCCCATTCCAACAATGATAGTGCTCGAATAGATCTTTCTAATGAGCTATTGTACGCGTCAAACGGAGATCGTATGCCAAAGTTACGACCCCGGGAAATTGATGTACCAATTTACCCAAAACGAGGCCCACAATTTGGCGTTTCATCTTCTAGGGGTAGGTTTTTGAATGTCAAGGGTTTTCCATTGTTTCTCAACAATAAATAGGCCTTCGAGCCTCATTGTAACACAGTTCAGAACGATTCAGAGGCATGTAGCCGCACATCTCTTCTCAGAGATAAGCTACCATCGCCCTAGCTGGTTTATTTCCAATTTTGGTTGTAAGCATATTTCGGTATTTTCCATTAATGAAATGAAGTATTATTTCCACTGCATCTTTGTGTATACGGTTATCTCTGTATTTTATTGCGTTCCTGTTTAAATCCGGATCAGTGGTATCAGAGCGGTCTGCTTTTTCTCTGTTTTTCTTTGCATGTCCCCAACGAGGTCGGGATATAAGGAGTTAGGGCTTGAACTGGTCGAACCTTTGCAAGACCAGCCTCGAAAATCCCGACGGCCTCGCATGGCGGATGAGAAGAAGGATGAGGGGGCAGGAGATCCTATCAAAATCTTGCTCGAAGAAGCCCTCGAGTGGCAAAGGAACGCGATGATGGATAGCTTTGCGCAGATCCTTCAGCGACTACCTAGAGGTGACGCATCGGCTTCCAGCAGCTACTCTAGAAACGCCACGCCCTTTAAGGTACAAGTGAATTTTGAAATCGCCATATTTGAGGGTCAGATAGACGCAGATGCGGTAGATAAATGGTTAAATCTACTAGAAGGTTATTTTTCTGTTCATGAATTTTCAAGTCGGGAAAAGATTTTTTTTGCTCTTCTCAAAGCAGCCCCCCACATCAAGGACTGGTGGGAAACCTACTGTGAGCAGAAGGATGAAAGTACAGGCTCTCTATTTTCAGCTGCACGCACTTGGGATTCATTCCGAGATGCTATCAAGGAGCAGTACTACCCTATAAAAAGCTATGAGGACAAATACATCAGATGGACCACGTTGCGGCAGGGACGGGACCAAGATGTGTCTAAGTTCACAAACATTTTTCACACCCTTCGCACACAGTTGGGTATCAAATATTCTGAGCTGCATCTGGTACTCAAATACCGTGGCTGCCTGCACAAATACATCCAGGAAGAGATGGAGTTCTTGAACATCTCCTCACTCGGTACAACATACCAATATGCTGTCAAAATCGAGCAAAAGTTCAAATAGAAGAAGCAAGACTTTGGACCTGCAAATCCGAAGCCCAAAGGACAAAGCCAAGGAAGGGTGACCCAAGACAACCCGTCGAAGCCACAAGAAAAGAACAACACCACAAAGCCGAAGAAGGACGCGGGAAAGTGGTGTGAGTTCCACAAGACTCCCACTCATAACACAAGTGAGTGTCGGACCAAGCAGTCATTGGTTGCCGAGTTGAAGGCTTCCGAATCAGATACATGTTCCGACCCTGAACCAGAACCCGACAAGGGGAATGCCAAAGGGAATCATATCATTGATGCAGATCCCAGTGCCACTGTTGCCACTGCCAAGATCCAGAAGAATGAGCCCGAAGAGCCAGAGGAGGGGGAACGTCTTTTCCACTCATAGATGTGGGTGAAGGGTTCGCCGCTGCAATTCATTGTCGACAGTGGCAGCAAAAAGAACCTTATTTCAGCAGAGGTCGTGAAGCGGTTGGGCCTACCGACTACACCACACCCGCAACCATACAGTATCGGGTGGCTTCATAAAGGACGAGATCTCAAAGTTCGCCAGCAGTGCTGCCTTCCCTACAGCATCAAGCCCTTCACAGACGAGGTATTGTGTGATGTTACACCTCTGGATGTTTATGATGTACTATTAGGCCAACCATACTTGTGGAAGCGACATGCCGTTTATGAGTCAAGGCCTCGCACTGTCATTATTTCTTTGAATAATTCATTATACAGGATACCGGAGGTAGCCCCACCTTCCACCACATCTTTGATCACTGCTAAGAAAGGCAGCAAGCTCATCTCCCAGACCAGGAAATTCATCTGTCTGGTTCACTCCCAAAGTAAGGGGAAGATCGTTGCTACATCCATGACCCCCACAA
>APFE031661042.1:0-30475 GCA_000404065.3 Pinus taeda
TAGACAAACTCTGTCGCCCACTTGGAACTCGTGTGGCACCCGATGTCGATCATGTTGTTTCTTGTACTTAGCATTGGTTTTGTCTAAGATGTCATGGAACTATTGGTAGATTTGTTGAATGTGATCAATGAAATTGTTTGCCTTGTTAGCTTCATATTGGACATGAGTCAAATCTGCCTGAGTAGATGCAATTGGTATGGCCACATCAATGGGACATAGTGGCTGGAAATCCAAGCCCACCTCAAAAGGTTTGTGGATGGTCAAGGTGTGGAGAGCTCGGTTATAGACTTGTTGGATGTAGGGGAGGTTCTCATCCCATGTGTGTAGATGCTTTAAGTTGTACATGCACAGAATGCGTACGATCATCATGTTGACGACCTCTATCTGGACATCTATTTAGGGATGGAAAGACATGGGCTTAGTGAGATTGGTATCCAGCATCGACTAGAGACTGGACCAAATGTACTAAGGAACCTGTTGTCCCAATATGGATGATAGACACTACGATCCCAAAGTGTAACCAAACTCATTCAAAGAAGAGTTTAGTAGTGGCTTGTGCTGTGATATTCTTCTTGCAGGCCACCATAATGGTCATCTTCAAGAATCTATCGATGACCACAAAAACATAGTCATTCCCATGTACAGTAGAAGGAAGGCCTAACATGTAATCCATAGATATAGATTCCCAAGGTCAAGTAGGGGTAGGCAGCAGAGTATAGAGGCCTTACTTCTTGATGGTCAATTTGGAAATGGTGCAGGAAGTGTAGGATCTAATGTTCTTCATGACATCATGTCAAAGATTCAACCAGTAGAAATACTTTTGTAGTACTGCCACTATTTTCTCAACCCCAAACACAAAGGTGTCCTAAGTGGCATAAAAGTGCATCCTGGAGGTGAAAATATGACACTTGCTGACCCTATTAGTGTCACTGCTTTCACACTGCCATCAGTGATCAAATTTATCTTTCGAATTTCATATTAGGTGTCCCATTCTGATGAGCTGCACTCCATTAGGTCTTGGATTAGCTAATGGTAGGGTTTCATTTCATTTGTCCCTCACGTTATATACCTACTAGCCTATTTCACATTTTTTTCAGTCATTCATAGTCATTCCCATTCACATCATTTATAAATCAGTATTAGACTTTAGTTTCACTAGGACTTAGGGTTTTTCATCATGGTCATTCAAAAGAGTAATAAATGTCAGCAAACACATGAGGGGGTAAATAAACTTCAACAAATCATAAATTCCCCTTTTGTAAGCTAAATAAAGCTCTTTAACCTCAAAACTTGTTTTGACGTAAAACAGGGCATTTGTAGTTTATTATTTTATTTCCATGTGGTTTAATGTAATTTTTATGGTTTCTATATGTAATAAATGGTTCCATGCTGCTCTTTGTCACCCGGTGATATTGCCAAGTACTTGCCACTGCAAAAGTCGAAGAATTTGAGCATCAGTCCACCTATCAAAACAAAAGAGATACAAGCACTAAAACCCTAAATTCCTCTCCTACTGAGCTAGGGTTGGCTATGGGAGCAGAGATATCTGAGCAGAGGAGGCATGAGAGATATTATAAGGAATGATGCCATCTCATCTTATCAAACATCAGGTCTCCACCATTTGTTGAGAAGTCATTCCAAGGAACAAGCCATTCATCACATAAGGGACGGTTTTTTCTTCAAACGGTGTTTCTGAGCAAGAAAAGATGAATTTGAAAAATGTGAGAGAATTTTTTGTCCACAAGAGGCCAAGGAAGAAAAAAATTCTTCAATTTTTACACAGGTGTCATGGTTTTAGAGAAAAGTCAAAAATACAGTTGCCTCAGGAAAGTTAATGCACCTCTAGAGCGACCTTGGTAAAATCAAGATTTCTCCTAGCCTGGTTGGCCAAATGACTTGCTTGATGAATCAACTGATAACTAGACAAAGAGTTATTTCCAAAGAGCTATCATGAGCTTAATTTGGAGTTGAGGAAGACCTTAAAAATTTGACTACAATAGCACTTTGCATTTAGGCAGCCTCATTCTGCACATTTTGACCAGTCTTGGGAGATTTGAATTTTGACAGGGCAAATGAACTCCAAATTTAAAAATTCAAGATGTTCTAGAAATTAGAATCGACAAGATTTCCAAAGAGCTATCACATGCCCAATTTGGAAACCAGGAATGCCTTCCAAAGTTGTATGCAAATAGGCACTATGCATCAGAGTCATTTCTCCTTCATAAAATTGCACTGGTGTTGCGCATTGGGAAGGTGTTGCGCATTGGTTTGGTTGCACTGCGCATTGAACTATCAAACCTTTAAACCATCGCAACTCATCCTCCATCACTTCTATTGCTGCATTTATCTCCTACCAAGTAAGTATAATCACTTCTTGAGTTTAGATAGGGTTTTCATGCATGACTTATTGTTTTTTGCTTCCTAAAATTCAAACCCTAGTTTGTCTCTCTACACTATTTTACACCACTGCATACTATAATTGCTTGCCTCTTTTTCCCAATTTCATATGCCCTAAACCTACCCCTCGATCCCATTTTCCCTAACTCTATTTCCTTCCCATATTTTCCCAAAAAAACTTATCCCTTTATGAAACCCTAAACCCCTCATTCGTCAAACCCTATTTCCTATATCAATTCCACTCGTTCCCTTACCTCACCCCTTCACTATTTTTCCTTTTACAAATCTCTTCATACTCATATTTTCCCCCATCTATTAATCCACCATTCATCACATCATCCCAAAGGGACAAGCATGGAGAGAGACAGTGAGCCTAATTTTGAGGAGGACACCCTAAGTGACAGCTCTAGGGAAAGGATTTTGAAGCAGGGAAAACCTCTCAAAGGTGGCAAGATTATCAAGTAGGAGCCCATCAGTATGAGTGAACTACTTGCTTGCCCATTAGCCACCTCATGCTTTAGACATCAGTCATGTTTTGATTTTTGTGAGATGGTAGAAAGAGTTAAATTTCACAATGAGTTAGCAAGATGTTGGTGAAAAACTTGGACAACAATGTGGTATGTCTTGCCGGGGTTACATTTACTCTATCATCCACCATAATTGCAGAGGCTACAAGAATTCCAAATGTAGGGGAGAAATGGAACAAGAGGCAACATATTCGCAAGGAGTATTATGAGCCTTACATCAAGGCTAAATACCATGGAGGAATCAGTAGAGTGTTTCCTTTCAGATTTTTGGAGGACCGGTATGCTCCACTCATGAAGCTCATCATTAAGTATTTTACTTGTGAGGGTAGGTTCTCCAGACTATTTGCCTACCATATCAGATTGTTGATGCATTTCACTAGGGTGAAAATAATGAGTATTCCTTATTTTATATGCAAAAACATAGAGAAAATGACAGTTATTGCAAAGAGGAAACCATATCCACAGCAGCTCAACAGTATTTACCATTTCTCTGTTATTAAAATTATTATTTTACATCAGCTGAATCAGTTGGGAATTCCATGGGAAACCTTCATTTCTTATGATATATTCAAGGGTCCTCAAATCTTTTTATCAATCCCCCAAAAGGAAAGCGAGCCTTCAGGACAGAAAAAGGTTCAAGAAACTAAAACTATGGGGGTACCTATGCTTGTGACTTATGAGAGAGGCACTAGGATGGTCTTTGTAGCTACCAAGTGAGTACTATCTCCACAAGGAGTGGAAGGGGTCTCGCCTTCATCTACAGACCATAGGCAAATGCTATCTCCACAAGGGGTGGAAGGAGTTTTTCCTTCCTATTTAGCTAAACAAGTACAAGTTAGGCACGATAGCAAGGATAAAGGCAAGGAAAATATGCATGAGAGTGAAGGAAAAGAGAGAGATTTTGATCTTGTTGGCCATGAGGAGACACAAGGAGTAGATGCCATTGACTTGGATGCTCAAGATCCAAGAACTGTGAAAGACACATCATCAAGGAACAAACGGATAACATTCAAACATTGTCAGTCAATTTGGAAAGGGCAAAGTGGATCATCAATTACCTTGAGCAGAAAAACAAGCAATTAACTGACAAGAAGGTTATCATGGAGTTTCAAATGATTAGAGAAGAGAGGCAAGAGGCAGAGAAGGCAAAGGTCAAGATGACCTCCATTGAGAAACAAATTGAGAATGACCGAGAAACTTGGTTAGACAGGGTGAACATTCACCTTGAGAAGCTTCTCAAGAAAGAAAATAGAGACAAAAATATGCCTCTACATGTGGCCCACCATTATATAACCCGGAATAGGATATACAACATAAGGATTAAGCAACTTAAGACAAGATTAAGGAGGTCCTTAAAAAGAAAAAAGAGGGAGGATAAGCTTAATATCTTGGTAGGTGTTACATTACCCCAACAAAGTAACCAATGAAGCACCTTTGAGCCAAAACTGGGCAAGTTTTTAAGAAATTTTGTCAATTTCAATTTTTTTAATTTTGCAAAACAGGAAATTCTGGTGGATGCGCAGCACCACTGGTACTGCCAATTTGATTGGTTCATCCTTGGAAAAAATGGTTTATAGATTTGGATTCCGCATCAATAGTACATCAATCCCTTAAATTTTCATCAAATTTGGAGCAAATCTGGGTCACCTAGAGGTCAAAAAACCATCAAAAAATGTCCTCTCTGCCACTTTTTGGACACACAGGAAACAATCTTGGGAGAATCCACTTTTGAGGGGGAAAATCAACTCCAAATCAGAAAATTAAAGATTTTCCAGAAACTAGGCAAACATACCTTTCCAACAAGCTATCTGGGGCCTGAGTTGGTGGAGTGGAAGCCCTCCAAAAGTAGGCTTGAAGCAGCACTACGCATTGCTCTCATGGCACTGCGCATGGGGTAGATTTTGCTAGTTTTGCTCAGAACTTCGAATTTCTCCTAGTTTGACTACCAGTTGAATTTTTCTCTCTTCCTTGGTAAATTTATGATTGTAAATGAAGTAATGAAATGTAAATATGAATGTAAATTGACTTGATGGGGTATATACATCAGTCAAAAGTGGTTTGGAAGTGAATGTATCAGTTTCCATGGTTTTAGGGGCAAGCTATTCCACTGCCTGTTTTCTTGTTCCCAGTTTAGATATGGTTGAAACAGTCCCTTATCTTTTGGATTCGACCCCTGATGCATAGCATAGGTGGTTTGGATTTCTATATTATGTACTTTCTTAGTCATTTATAAAGGTTGGACTCTTTTGGTAGTGGTGCACATATTCTATATTTGTATCAGTAGATTGGCAAGGAATAAAACCAGGGTATCTAGCTATTTTTGTGGGATTCTTGTGATACGGTGTTTTTGTATTGTTTCTTCTTCTGTAATGAGTTATTATTATGTTTTATATGTTTCAAAACCTTTTCCTTTCTTCTAAACTAAATGAATCAAGAGAAATAGGAAAAATACATTGATAATAGTGCTTTGCCTTGGGAATGCATTTAGTTTTTAATGTTTTCAGCAGTCTGAAGAGGATTCATGGTCTCTACATGCCCTCCTCAGCTCCTCAGAAATCTTAAACCAGCCATCTCACTTGATTACTAGTGCATAAACACTTATCTATCTCGCCCCACAGAACATGTCTACATCCCTGATTTGATTTCCTGGACCTAAGTTGCCTGCTCCATTTGATCCAGCAACCAAACCTTCAAAATCAAACAAAAACCCTAGAGCTACTATACCTAGCTTAAAATCCATCCTTATTTCAGTCATCTCAACTGAGATTGACAAGGAAAGAGCACTCTCCCGACCTGGTAGGGCTAGCTACCAGGTTAAGCGTGGTTTGTGGTTATCCTAAGATTGCCTCCCTTTAGCGTAAGGTTGATCTAGGCTCTAACATAGCGGGGACCATACTGGGGACATAGTTTTATGTTCCTCAGTAAAATGTATCAAGTTTAGATCTGATTTTTGATGGTGGACAATGGCCAGACACCAAAAGGCTGAAATCATTTACCTAGCGACTCCAATGTCGAAAAATCCCAAGGTTTAGAATTGTTCTGGCAAATCCACTCTTAAAGAACCAGTAGCCTGGAGAATTTATTGGTGATTTCATTGTTATCAAAATGGATTTTCTTAATCGAAGGTATGCTCCCATGAGCTGGGATCACATTCCATGTTTCCCAAATAAAATTCCTAAGGTAGATTGGCAAAGGAATTTGCTTATGTTTAAAGATGATGATAAGAATGATGCTGCTTTACATCTGGTTAGATTTCACATGCATATTCACAAGTTGAAGGTTGATTTTCCTTAATATTGCTTGATGAAGATATTCATGGCCACTCTGGAAGGTGAAGCCCAATCTTGATATGAAGGTTTGCTGCCTGTTTGTATTTACTGTTTAAAATATTTTCATGCCATGTTCTTTGAAATGTATAAAGAATCATATCCATCCTTAATGTTAGTTCAGAACTGTTGCAACCATGTTTATAGTTTTATTGAAAATCTTGAGAAAATTTATGAGGATGATGACTTCATGGACGACGAGATCATGGAAGCCTTGTATGAAAATCCATTTCAGCAGCGTAAAGGGAGCTTAGAGGACACTTGTCAAGATGCTCAGGAAAATTTGCAGCAAGTTCAAGATCTTAGTACAACTAAAAATGATGGAATACAAGGTCTTATTTTAGATCTAATCATAACAGAAGACAGTATGTAGGAAAACCAAGTTCCAATTTTAGATTGTGATAAAGTGAAGTTAGTTATTCCAGATCTAGATTTAGATCGTGATGATGAAGGAAGCATTGAAGCATTCTTTGAGATTTCCTTTCAACAATAGTCTCAAAAAGCCAGTCATTTCATTACACAAGATCATAATCAAAATACAGAAGCTTCTTCTTTACTTGAAGATGAAGGAATTCTGCATCTTGATAGTCAACAGGAATCATATGAAATGAATCAGCAGTCTGAGGAAAATTTATATACTTCTTTTCTTGAAATTAATGAAGATATTCAACAACATTATGAATCTTTAGGAGGGAAAGAAGACAATTACTGTTTTAGCAAAAGAAAACAAAACTCCTCTATCTAAAGATGAGATAGATCAACTCCTAAAGGGTCATGTTACAGCCCAAGCTAATGCAGGTTTGCAGTATTCACATAGTCAAGCAGATGTTAGTGAAACTTCTTCCACTTTTGAAAATGAAAATCTGAGTTTAAATGAGGACAGTCGTGAAATTAGATTACCAGATATTGTTTTCCTTCATGAAGATGACAGGGTTGTCATGTTTGATAATCTTGAAGAATGTTTTCTATTTAAGAAAGGCTTAGACTATGAAATTAAGGAATATGAGCCTAAGAGAGACAATATGCCAGAAATCAAGCCAGAATTTCTCATGGTCAAGGAATTTACAACCAACACTCAGATAGCTAAAGCTTATACTTCTCTATGACTTCCTATCAATCAGTAACCAACTATTCTTTCAGATCATAATGAAGGGAGTACTTGTATTTTTGTTGTTGGATCTCAAGACAAGCTAGTGCTTCAAGATTTTCAAGATCCCTTCGGCATTTTTTTGCAAGCATTAGAGAAGATGAATGTTGTCTAGTTTGTTAGCATAAGCGTTGGTTTCAGTTGTTGTTGTCAGTTGCCTACATGTACATCGTTCTACCTACTCGAGGAAAGTGAGAGAGGGATTTCAGTAAGTAGCCATCTGCTGCATTGGTTACATTGGAAGGCCCACTTCACATGATAGTACATATTTCATCAGTAGTCAGGTGGTTGTCATCATGATTTGAAGCCCTCAAATCTCGATGGTCCACAACCATTAAAAAGCTTTGTAAGTATTTGTTTCAGTTAAGTGAGTCTTGAGTCAGTCTTTGAGTCTTGAGTCATTTTGAGTCTTGAGTCAATTTTCATAGCGTCAGTTTCAGTTTTTTAAGCATCTTGAATGTATTGCCCAATGGATGAGACACTAGTCTACTCATCCCAGAGATCTATAGTTCTTGGCACCTCCAAGGAGCTACCATCCCCATTGGAGCCAATGTTAGTGTCAGTGCTTTCACACTGCCATCAGTGATCAAATTTATCTTTTGCATTTCATATTAGGTGTCCCATTCTAATGAGTTGCACTCTATTAGGTCATGGATCAGCTGATGGTAGGGTTTCATTTCATTTGTCCCTCATGCTATATACCTATTGGCCTATTTCACATATTTTTCAGTCATTCATAGTCATTCCCATTCACATCATTTATAAAATCAGTATTAGACTTTAGTTTTACTAGGTCTTAGGGTTTTTCACCATGGTCATTCAAAAGAGTAATAAATGTCAGCAAACACATGAGGGGGTAAATAAAGTTCAACAAATCATAAATTTCCTTTTCGTAAGCTCAATAAAGCTCTTTAACCTCAAAACTTGTTTTGAGGTAAAACAGGGCATTTGTAGTTTATTATTTTATTTCCATGTGATTTAATGTAATTTTTATGGTTTCTATATGTAATAAATGGTTCTATGCTACTCTTGGTCACCCAGTGATATTTTGAAGTACCTGCCACTGCAAAAGTCAAAGAATTTGAACATCAATCCACCTGTGAAAACAAAGGAGATACAAGCACTAAAACCCTAAATTCTTGTCCCATTGAGGTAGGGTTGGTTATGGGAGCAGAGATATCTGAGAATAGGAGGCATGAGAGATATCCGAAGGAATGAGGCCTATTAGGGCCTAATTCTACCTCAGGCTGAGAAAGGTAGGATTTAGGGTAACATCAAACCACGCTTAACTTGGTAGCTAGCCCTACCAAGTCGAGAGAGGGCTCTCTCCTTGTCAATCTCAGAAAAATATGATCAATGAGGCTTGAGATGACTTGAATGAAGACTAATTTTAGGCTAGGTATGTGTAACATCAAACCACGCTTAACTTGGTAGCTAGCCTTACCAAGTCGAGAGAGGGCTCTCTCCTTGTCAATCTCAGCAAAATATGATCAATGAGGATTGAGATTACTTGAATGAAGACTAATTTTAGGCTAGGTATGTGTGCAAAAGGGTTTGACTGAGTTTGATGATGTTTTGTTGGCTCAAATGGAAAGCCAAATTTTGGGTCTGGGGAATGAAGCTCAGTTTTGCAGAGATCTCAATGGGGCAAGGTAGGCAATTGATTTTATACTTTAGATTGAATGGAATGGAGAGCTTTAGACAGATGAGGAGTTGAAGAGGGCAAGAAAACCTTAGGGATCCTCTTCAAAAAGCTGAAAACATAGATAACTAAGCAAACCCTAGAGAGAGCACTACAAATTTCAATGGATTCTACCTTTATCCTTGTTTGTTTTAGTTAAGATGAAATAAGAGAGAGAATGGCATACATAAAACACAAGTAAAATTAAATTTATAGAAGGAAACACAATATCAAAGCAAGATGCCACATGAATCCCATAGAGTGTTGCAAACACTGGTCTATTCCTTAGCCAAAACTAGTGATATGAGTATACAATGAAGCTCCAAGCTTTTCCAAAAGTCCAACCATGCTAATGACTGAAAAATCACAAGATATAGACAAACAATAACTCATCCTAGCATCTAGGGGTCGAGCTCTTAATTTTAGGAGCTGTTCCAGCTAATTCTAAACTGAGAACTAAAAATTAGGTAGTGGAACAACTTACCTCTAGAAACTAGGGAACTGATTCATTCAGTTGCAAACTACTTTTTTTATAGACGAATCTACCTCCACGAGTGAAAATTTAACATAATTACATCAAGATCCATAAATTTACATTAAATTACATCAAGAGTTTGACATTGAGAAGAAAAAAAGTTAAACTGTCAAGAAACTAGGCAAAAAACAGTATTTTTGGTCAAACTAAGCAAAATTTCCCCAATGCACCGCGCTGATTTCCCTATGTGTAGCGCCTGTTTGCAGCCACTTTTGGATGCCTTCCCAGTGTCCAAATTTTCTCCAAGTGTTCTTTTTGGAAAGGTCTACTTGTCTACTTTCAAAACAAGTGGAATTTTTGAATTTGGCCTCCATTTTCCCCTACAAAACTGAGTTTTCCCAACACTGCTTCCTGTGTATCCAAATAGAGCCAGAAAGGTCATTTTTAGGGTGTTTTTGACCCTTTTTTGGGCTCAAAACTTGTCAAACTTTCTTGGCCATTGGTGAGCATGCATATTTATTCATGCAAAACCCAAAAATACTGAGTTTTCCTCATATGGAGGCCTTCATCAAAAGCGAGCGCCAAGTAGCGTGGTGCATTATGCAAAAAAACCTGTGTTTTGGCCTAAAAATTCCAAAAATGAAAAAATTGTCCGAAATTTTTTGAAATTTGGGCTGAGTATTCTCCATCAAGTGCTATGTTGGGTCAAAGAAGCTTCAGCCAATATCTAAAGTCTATCTTGCTCCTTTCACCTCCTCGATGCCCTCTTTAACTTTGCTTTCAAGCTTCTAATTCTTGCCTTACAACTTTTAGTTCTCGCCATGTAATGGTAGGCCATATGCCTCAACATTGTTTTCTCCCTACTAGCTTTCTCTAGAAACCTTTCTAAGTATATGTTCACTCTCTCAAGCCAAGATTCTCGATCAACATTGATTTCTTGCTCAAGTGATGTGAGCTTCACTTTCCTCTTCTTGGTAGCTTGGAAGTTTTCTCATATGTTTTGCAACTCCATAATGGTTTTTTGGTCCTCTAGCTACTTGTTTCTTTGCTCAAGGTATTTAATTATCCACTTAGCTATTTCTAGGTGGAGAGACAAAGCATTGATGTCCACTTGTTTCTCTTGGATGACCTACTTGATCTTTGAGCTTCATGGGCCCAAATTAGTGTCATCATCCTGAATGAGAATGAAATCAGTCTCCTGCTCACCTGAAGGCCCCTCATCATGTAATAGCCTCTTGCCCTTGTCCTAAAACTACTCTGTTGATGGAGGAAGCGAGACCTCTTCCACCTTGGGTGGAGATAATACTCGCTTTGCTGCTGCAAACAACCATCTATTGCCCTTTTGATAGGTGACAAACACCGGCACACTAGCGATTTGTGTCTCATGACCCTTTTGCCGATGTGAAGGTCCACCTATCTCATGAAAATCCTTTGGAGGTACCTGAGGAGCTGTGAAGAACTCATGAGAAATGAAGCTCCCATGAGATGCCCTGCAAACCAAGATGATGCATGACCACAATTTTGATGAGTGCAAAATGATATATATTGTTAAACTGTTGCTGAGGAGTCTTCTGTCGTACTAGGGCGATCATCTTCTCAATATTTCAACACATGAAGTAGGGGAGATTCATCATTCTCACCCTGGTAAAGTGCATCAACAATCTGATGTGATAGGCATATAGGTGAGAAAAACGGCCCTCACAGCTGAAATACTTAATTATGAGTTTCATCAAGGGAGCATATGAGTCTTTCAGGTACCGAAATGGAAAAACTCTGCAGAGTTGTCTCAAATAACCAGGCTTGATGTATGGCTCATAATGTTCCCTAAAAATTTGCTACCTTTTATTCCACTGCTCTCTGACATTAGGAATGTCAATTGCTAGAGAAATAGACTCTGATGTTAAGCTGAATGTCACACCAGCTAGAGTGGCTTGGCCATTATGTAGATGAAGCACAAACAACCTGGCCAACTCATGATGATACTGGACTCTAGCAACCATTTCACAGAACTCATAACAGGATTGGTGTTGGAAGCATGTGATAGCAAGAGGTCAGGCCTGCAACTCGACAAGTGAAGTAGGCTCCTCTCGTATATGTTTGCCACCCTTGTGAGGTCTCCTTTCTGCATGCATTTCTGTAGGAGAGTCACTGTGTGTATCTTCATCTCGGTCATAGGATTGCTAATGTGTGATTTTTCTTGATGAGTATGAAGATATTTATGGTGTTTTCAGTTTTTTGCCTCCAAGGGTAAGAATGTATGAGAGACTGCGGAGGGAGAGGGTATAAGGGGTTTTGGGAATGTTATGACAGGTTTTTGGGAAATAGGGGTTTTAGGGAATAGTATGTAAGCTTAGGGACAACAATTAGGGTTTGGGGATTTTGAAGTTTAGGATTTGAGAAAATGGGAATTGGGGATAGGGGTGAATGCTTTTTTAGGAATATGGGAATTAAGGAATGAGTGGATGAAACTGAAAAATAAATGGAGGAGTTAAAGAGTAAGGGAGTGATGGAATAGACTTGGGAGCAAAAACATAATTACAAACCCTAGGCAATTTTTTATGAGCAAAATTGCAAAGACGTAGGGTTTGATATTTTACACACTAAACCACCATAAATTCTAAGAAAAACTCTTTCACTAGCAAGGGAAGAACTCTAGACTTACCTGGACACCATAGGATTGAGCAATTTTGGAAATTTGAGGGAGTTTATGGTGAAATCGGGCTTATATCTCTATGCACAGCACCACAAACCCAACGCACCACACCACTTATATGCGTCGCGCTAGTGTATCTTTTACACTATGGAGGTCAGCCCAATGTGCCGCGCCTTCTCTATGCGCCGCGCCTTTTACCCAATGCGCTGCGCCCATGACCTTGCACAGTTTTGCTACAATTTTGCTCCCTTTGTTCAACATGGCCTTCTCTGCTCAATCTTTATTCTTGAATGCAAATGAGCTTTTCGAATCATGAAAAATGATTTATATACAAGAGCTTTAGATTTTTCATTCATAAAACCCACTTTTGTAATGTTTGCATTGTGACTTACTTTTTCAACTTTCCTTTTTGGGCAGTTTACTTTATTTGTGCCTTTGATGAACTAAATGACTTGATTTTTTGTTTTCCTTGCAGGGGATGGAGTAGCTAAAGCTTGGCAAGGTGACCAGGGTTGCCACTAAAGTTATTTACATATGAAAGAAATAAAATTACATCAATTTATACAATAAAAACCTAAAATACTCTGTTTTTCCTCAAAATAGGGTTTTGAGGAAAAATACATTTCTGAGCATGTGATTATGAAATTTATTGGCACTGGAACTTTATCCAACCTCCTCATGCACCTACTTATTGTTATTGGGCATTTTGAAGACCTTTTTAATGAAACCCTAGACCTAATGAAACTGAAACCTTAAAAATTACTCTTGCAGATTTAAAGACAAAAAATGATTGCAGATGATCTTAACGAACGTAAATGGGCCAACAAGTAAGTATGAGGGGAAATTTACAACAAGCCACTACCGTCAAATTATCCATGCTCCTAATGGAATGCAGCTGACTGAGTGAGACACCTAATATACAATGCAACAAGATAATTTGATCTCTGACGGAGGGATGAAGATACCGAGACTAACATTGGCTCCAATGAGGATGGTAGCTCCTTGGAGGTGCCAATAAATACAGATCTTTGGGAAAGCAGGAAGTGCCTTTGTCCATTGGGCTATGGAGTCAATAACTTCGACAAACCAAAACCAGACTTTTGACTAAATTTCAGGACTGAAATATGACTCAATACTTACTCAATCTCAAGATTGAAATTGGTTGAAAGACCTAACTCAAAAAAGCCAAATCAAAACTGAAATCAAACTTCTGTTTTATAGTCTTCACCTTGGTCCCCAAACTGAAAGAATGATACAGTACACACACACAATAGAATTTAAACAAACCGGTATGTACAATCATACAACAGAAAACACTTCAAAAATAGTACCGTTTGAGTAGTCGACCATTGACCAGCCCACCGGGATAGCCTTCTCCATTCATTTCTTGCAAAAGGAAATCATTTTTGCCTCCATATGCAGCAATCCTGAAAGGTACTTTCCAAAGATTTTCAAACTTTCCATGCTTACCTTTCTCTTTGTTTCTTGCATCCCATTTCAGCACTATGTCTTCTATTTGAAATTTCTTTGCCTTTGCCTTTCAATCATATATCTTCTTGATTCTCTCTTGCACCTTGAAATTGTTCTGAAATACCTCCTCTTTAGTTTTCTGCAAATGAATTATTTGATTGATTCTCCGCTGCAAATGATCATCTTCGTTGCGCGCTTCCTGTAGGAGTTTAACCACCGGAACTGCAACAGAGGTCGAGAAGACTGTGTCCACACCATACACGAGCTCGAGAGGAGACATGCCTATAGATTTCTTTTGACTTACTCTGTCTGCCCAAAGTGCATTGACCAGATTTTTGTGCCAACTTTTCTTGTTCATTTCCAGCAGCTTTTTGATAATGTTGACAGAGATTTATTTGAGGATTCCACTAATCCATTACCTTGTGGGTAATAGGTAGTTGAGTACCCCAAAGTGATTTGATATTTATGACAAAAGTCAATCATTCTTTTACATTTAAAGGTTGTTGCATTGTCAGTGATAAGCTTATTTGGACATCCAAAACGAGACAAAATGTTGTTTTCAAGAAATGAAATGATTACCGAATCAGTGGCCTGCCTTGTGGGAATCACCTCAATCCATTTGGTGAAATAATCCATTGCTGTGAGGATCCATTTGTGCTACACTGAAGAAGAAGGATGGATCTCGCCAATTAAATCCAAACGCCACTGCTGAAATGGAGCACTTATTTCAATGGGCTTGAGTGATAAAGGCTGCAATTTCCTCCTACCTTGAAAAATCTGACATTCATGGTAGCTTTCTACTATTTTGTACACATCAGTAAAAAGAGTTGGCCAATAATATCCCACTCTCAAAATTTTATTGGTTGTTTTCTTCCAAAAAAGATGACCTTCGCAATCTCCCTTGTGAAAGTCTTCCATAACCTGAGCAGGCGGACTCTCTTCATCTTCCTCAGACATAGCAGTAATGAGATTAATGTCCAAGGCATGCAAATTTGACTCAACCATTAGTTTAGCCAGCCCCTGTCCTTTGATGAGCTTTGTTGGTTTGATCTCCACGTCATATTCCAACAAGGCAGCAATCCATTTGCCTCTTCTCCCCTCTGGATCTGTTTGCACTAAAGCATATTTAACAACAGCGTTAGGGACATAAGCATGGATGTGAGAATGTAGAATATAAACCCGAAAATCTTTCAATGCCTTTACCAAAGCGAGAGCTTGATTTTCAATAATATTTTACTTTAATGCCACATCCCTTATGGTTCTGCTGAAAAATGCAATTGGTTTCTCGAGCTAGTCTCTTTTCTGCATTAAGACTACTGCCATAGTATGATCCAAGGCAAATGAAAACAAAATGAAATATTGAATATAGTCCAGGCTGATCAAAACCAGAGCTGAAGAAAGCGCCAATTTCACCAAATTGAAAGACTTAATTGCTTCCTCAGTCCACTTTACTACACTATCTTTTTTGAGCATGTTTGTGATTTCCCTTAAATGTTCTGCAAGATTGGGCACAAAGCGACGCAAAAAATTCATCTTACCATTGAAAGATTGGATTTCCTTCTTACTTCATGGAAAATCAATCTTTTGAATGGCTTCCACCCAAGCTAGATCGATGCGGATGCCTTCCTTAGATATAATATGATTGAGAAGTTTGCCTTCATCCATGGCAAACAGACTTTTCTTTGGATTGAGATATATACCATACTTTCTACATCGCTGAAATACAATCTTTAAATGATAAAGGTGCTCTTCATCTGAATTAGAGAAAACTATCAAATCATTGAGATAAACAACTAGAAAAACATCTTTTTCATTAGCAAATGCGATATCCATCACCCGCTGAAAGGTTGCACCAACATTTTTCAATCCAAAAGGCATCTTTGCATAGTGAAAAGTTCCCCACGGAGTGGTAAACGTTGTTTTGTCTCTATCATCCTCATGGACAAGAATTTGGTTATAACCCGAATACCCATCAAGTAGCGACATGTGGGATGCTCCAACTACTCTTTGAAGTATGTGATCCATCTTGGGCAATGGATAGTTATCTTTCAAAGATACTATATTCAGATTTCTAAAATCAATACATAACCGAATCTCACCTATTTTCTTGCGGACAGGCACCAAATTTGAAATCCAATCTGAAAATCTTATGGGGACAATGATATCGGCTTTCTACAACCAATTCACTTCCTTCTCAATTAAGGACAACAACTTTGGATTTATTCTTCTTAGCTTCTAACGAAAAGGCTTTTGATTTGGCTTGATCGGGATGATATGTTGAATTATGCTTGTGTCATATGCCTTCAAATCTGAATAATCCCAAGCAAATACATCAGTAAAAGAAGATAGTAAACTAATATGCTTTGCTTTTACCTGTGCAGAAAATGCCTTTGATAACTTCACCATTTTAGGATTTTCAGCTGATCCAATGTTCACATCCTCAACTCCTTTCTCGGTTGGCAGCAAGCTCAGTTTTCGGGCCACATCATCCTGATCGAACAACTCCTCTAAAGGTATTAGACCTTTAGGAATGATGTTATCCTTCAGCTACAAAACTTCCATTTGATTGACTTATATATCCGCCTCACCATCATCATACTCCACATCAATAGAAGTGTCTTTGAATTCACCTTCACTCTGTAGAAATTCATCAATCTCTTCATCATCTTGGAACACTTGCCAATACCTTTGATTGTCTGGGATAGCTGGGCGATGTTTCACATGAATCTCAAACTTGTTGTTTGAATTCATCGGAATTTTCAAATTACTTGCTACTGTTACAAGTGAATCTACAATGACATTCTGAACCTGAGGAACAGATGTCAAAGTGTAATCTGAAAATACTCTCAATATATCTAATACCGCATTGTGATAGGCCCGCATTTGAGGATGCTTAGCTTGGTATTCCCCTTTCACTTGCTTGATAACTAACTCGGAGTCACCATTAACTTAAATCTTTTTAGCATTAAACTTTCTAAGAATTTTCAAACCAGTAATTAAAGCCTCATATTCAGCCTCATTATTTGAACAGTCAAAAGCTAGTTTATAAGAAAAGACCCTTACATTGCTTGGCACTTTGTTTGGGGCGAAAATAGGGCTATGTATCCAAATGCCAATTCCCACACCTTCCCTTCCTACCACGCCATCAAAATCCTTGTTCCACAGGCCTGCTTCGTCCTCTTCCAAATGCTGAAATTCTATTTGCTCTATTACTTTTCCTTGTTGTCCATCAATATGTTGTTGTTGTCAAAATTCTGATTGCTCAGTGGTACTATCAAGTCTTTGTATTTCTTGCTTTAAGACCTCTCTGAAATTTTCAGTGATCTCTGGAATGTCTTCTACTTCAACTACTTGGCTATTTACATCATTAAAGCTATCTGAATACAAAACAAATGATTCTAAATTAGTATGTACATAGTCGATTGGATGATTTACCAGTTTCTCCTTGCTAGTAATCATGTACTTCATATTTTGCTCCCATTATAATTTCCTCATTTGACTGAACATGGGAATAGTATCATAGGAGAAATCAAGCTGCATTGTCCCTTTAATCTTTACTCCCCAAGATCTGGAAAGAAGCATGCCAAATCTAAGAGGTATATCTACCACAACCACATCCATCAAAACATTTTTAGTTGGAATCTGATCCAAACTGACCACCAAATCTTTGATAAGACCAATGCACCTTACTCTACCAGAATCACAAGAGTAAAGGTTGTGATACTTTCTAGTGATATCCAATCCCAATTTCTCCATGATGGCCTTAGGCATGAGATTATGAGCGGCTTCGGAATCAAATATAGCATTGTGTAATACATAGTCATGCACCCTGAGACTGATGTAAAAAGGAGCTACATCACTATCTTGAGACTGACCTTCCAATGCTGGACCAAAACTCAACTCAGGTCTATCATCCTCCACATTCACCATATCAGATGATGGATCTAAATTCAAAATCTTAGACACCTGACCTCTGTAGCTGCTGTTCTTCATCATTTCAGTCAAAGGAATAGATACTTTTAACTTAGCAATTTCATTTTCTAAGTTAAAACCTGAAGTTTTCTCTACCTCTTTCGTTGAAACATCCTTCTTTTTAGTTTTATCCTTTGATACACTTGGTTGATTGGATCTCTCATTTGTTGTTGGTATTTTGTTAATGGTAGGATCAGTTGTCTCTTTTCCCTTTTTTTGCACAATGGGAGGATCATTCTTTGAAGCTGTTGTCTCCTTCCTTATCTGAATTGGGTTTATGGGCACATATCTACTTCTGAGTGAATATTTTCACTGCTGGGCTGACAAAGCATTCATGTATCCTCTTTGATATTCATCAGCTGAATTTGTCCCTTTGTACAGCTGAATTCTCAGAATACTCCTCATCTTCAGTGATAAAAATTGGCATATCATCAGGTGTAAAGAAATGATTCTCTTCTCCAATTACATTCTCCTCATCATCTAATTTTGGACCATGCACAAAATTCTACTGTAAGGATGTCTTCACCTGCTGCTGTTGTGCTACTTGGTCTTGTGCTCACTACTATCTTTGCTTGATTCTAAATTGTGGTTGCTGCTGACCATGGAAGTTGGGATTTCTGACTTGTGGTTCAGGCTTGTCACTTGTTAATTTGTCAAACATCTTCTCCATCTTCTGGAGCACTTGATCTGAAGTGGAAACCTCTTCTTTATTGTTACCTTCTTTTCAGCCTTTGTTCTAGCTCTCTTGGCAAGCAAATTAGCCTCAACGCTGACTGCAATTTTCTACATGTCTTCCAAAGTGGCCGAATCTCTTTCTCTTAATTGATAGGCCATATCAAGATCGAAACCATCCGGAAACTTAATCAAATCCAACCCCATAGCTGGCTTTATATGATCAAGAATTGCATTGTAAATAGAATTGAATCTAATACAATAATCTTGAACAGACTCACCAACATTCCGCTTGATGTTCTCATATTCGGAAAGGATCTGAAGAGGATTTTTCTTCACTTCCCAGCGATCCAAGAATTGTCTTTGAAGATTAGTCAATGTAGTGATACTTGCAGCCAACAAAGCTCTGAACCACTTCCTCACTTCACCACCAAAGGTTTATACAAATAGTCCAATTGTCACATTTTCTGCATCAATCTCATGAAGGTCAAAGAAGTCTGTCATCCTATCCACATTTTGCTAAGTTGTAACACTGTGAGGAGTGCCATCAAACAAGGGAATTTTTATTTGATAATTAGTGAGCATGTCATCCAAATTTTGAGGTAGCACAAGGGGTGCAAATCGAGCAGCCATTGCTCTTGGTGGATTTGTAATTGGTCTCGGGGATGTTAGCGGAGTGGGTGCAGCTGATGTATGGTGTGTATGAGGTGTGTGTGGTGAAGAAATTTTGGATGTTTGAGGAGTAGAAGGAGTATATGGAGGCGACACCACTGCAAATTTTTGATCAGAGATAGAAGGTTGCACAGGAATGGTGGGAATGAAGGGAGTTTAAGTGGGAATTTTGGAGCTAGATGTAATCGCGAAGGACCCAAGGGTTGCAGATGCAGACTCTAAGAAATCAGCGATGTTTGAAGCGACAATTGAAGTTTGGAGTTCTTTTCAAGATATAATTGTAAATTGATTTATTAACCTTTTCAGTTTCAAGATCTTTGACAAACTCTAGATTTAGGACAGTAGAACCAATAACACTTTTGGATTTAGTCTCAAAAAGCGACAGATCAAACTATTCATTAAACTCAATATCTTGAAGATACTCAAAAACCACAATACATGAACAATATTTGAACACAAGAATCACAGAACTTTCTTGGCGAAGTATTCTCGGAATAAGATTGGGACTTTCGTACATAGGAGGTGGATCAGGATCCGGATTTTCTCTAGTGTGTCTTTGGGAAGCCAGTGTGTTATTATTTCTAAGAAATCAAATGGACATTACCAACTTGTTCAGCCTATCAAATTCTAAACTTATCATCCAAAAGCTTAGAATTATCAGATGTACTGGGGCAATTTGCAAGTTAGATATTCCGTTTATAAGACTAGACCAGAGATTGACTAAAGTAGCTTTTATCTACTTAAGCTAGCGCAAAGAAAAAGCGTTTCAAAGGGTACCTGGCTAATCTTCAGACTCCATCTATAGTTTATAAAACGTAGAACACTAACCCACAAACAATTTCTTACCAAGTATGGTCACCACTATGTTAGGGCCTAAATCTACCTCAGGCTGAGAAAGGTAGGATCCAGGGTAACGTCAAACCACGCTTAACCTGGTAGCTAGCCCTACCTAGTTGGGAGAGGGCTCTCTCCTTGTCAATCTCAGCAAATTATGATCAATAAGGCTTGAGATGACTTGAATGAAGATTGGTTTTAGGCTACGTATGTGTGTAAAAGGGTTTGATTGAGTTTGATGATGTTTTTTTGGCTCAAATGGAAAGGCAGATTTTGGGTCTGGGGAATGAGGCTCAGTTTTGCAGAGATCTCAATGGGGCAAGGTAGGAAATTGATTTGATAGTTCAGATTGAATGAAATGTAGAACTTTACATAGATGAGGAGTTGAAGAGGGCAAGAAAATCTAAGGGATCCTCTTCAAACAGTTGAATACATAGATAACTAAGCAAACCCTAGGTAGAGCACTGCAAATTTCAATGGATTCTACCTTTATCCTTGTTTGTTTTAGTTAAGATGAAATAAGAGAGAGAATGACATACATAAAAAACAAGTAAACTTACATTTACATAAGGAAACACAATATCAAATCAAGATGCCACATGAATCCCATAGAATGCTGCAAACCCTGGTCTATTCCTTAGCCAAAACTGCTAATATGAGTATACAATGAAGCTCCAATCTTTTCCAAAAGTCCAACCATGCTAATCACTCAAAAATCACAAGATATAGACAAAAAATAACTCATCCTAGCCTCTAGGGGTCGAGCTCATAAGTTTAGGAGCTGTTCCAACTAATTATAAACTTAGAACTAAAAATTAGGCAGTGGAACAACTTGCCTCTAGAAACTAGGGAACTGATTCATTCAGTTGCAAACTACTTTTTGATAGATGAATCTACCTCCATGAGTGAAAATTTGACATAATTACATAAATATCCATAAATTTAAATTAAATTACATCAAGATTTTGACATTGAGAATAATAAAAGTCAAACTGTCAAGAAACTAGGCGAAAAACAGAGTATTTTTGGTCAAACTGAGTAAAATTTCCCCAATGCGCCGAGCTGATTTCCCTATGCATAGCACCTATTTGCAGCCACCTTTGGAGGCCTTCCCTATGTCTAAATTTTCTCCAAGTTTGCTTGTTGGAAAGGTCTACTTCTCTACTTTCCAGAAAAAGTGGAATTTTTCAATTTGGCCTCGATTTGCCCCTCCAAAACTGATCTTTCCCAACACTGCTTCTTGTGTGTCCAAATAGAGGCAGAAAGGTCATAGGGTGTTTTTTACCCTTTTGGGGGCTCAAAACTTGTCAAAGTTTATTTTCCATTGGTGAGAATGCATATTTCTTCATGAAAATTCAAAAATGCAAAGTTTTCCTCATTTTGAGGCCTCCATCAAAAGCGAGCGCTAGGTGGCGCGGTGCATTGGGCAAAAAAACCTGTGTTTTGGCCCAAAAATTCCAGAAATGAAAAAAGTGTCCCAAATTTTTTGAAATTTGGGCTAAGTTTTCTCCATCAAGTGATATGTTGGGCCAAGGAAGACACAACCAATATCTGAAGTCTATCTTGCTCCTTTCGCCTCCTCGATGCCCTCTTTAACTTTCCTTTCAAGCTTTTGATTCTTGCCTTGCACCTTTTATTTCTCACCATGTAATGGTAGGCCATATGCCTCAACATTTTTTTCTCCCTGTTAGCTCTCTCTAGTATCCTTTCTAAGTGGATGTTCACTCTCTCAAGCCAAGATTCTCGATCATCATTGATTTCTTGCTCAAGTGATGTGAGCTTCACTTTCCTCTTCTTGGCAGCTTGGCGGCTTTCTCGTATGTTTCGCAACTCCATAATGGTTTGTTGGTCCTCTAGCTACTTTTTTCTTTGCTCAAGGTACTTTATTATCCACTTAGCTCTTTCTAGGTTGAGGGACAAAGCATTGATGTCCACCTGTTGCTCATTGATGACCTCCTTGAGCTTTGAGCTATGTGGGCCCAAATCAATGTCATCATCCTGAATGAGAATGAAATCTAGTCTCCTGCTCATCTGAAGGCCCCTCATCATGTAATGGCCTCTTTCCCTTGTCCTGAATCTACTATGCTCATGGAAGAAGCGAGACCCCTTCCACCCCGAGTGGAGATAATACTCACTTTGTTGCTGCAAACAACCTTCTAGTGCCCTTTTGATAGGTGACAAACACTGGCACACTAGCAGTCTGTGTCTCATGACCCTCCTACTGATGTGAAGGTCCACCTATCTTATGAAAAGCCTCTGGAGGTACCTGAGGAGCTGTGAAGAACTCATGAGAAATGAAATTCTCCCATGAGATGCCCTGCAAACCAAGCTGATGCATGGCTACAATTTTGATGAGTGCAAAATGATATATATTGTTAAACTGCTGTAGAGGAGTCTTTTGTCGTACTAGGGCGATCATATTCTCAATATTTCAACACATGAAGTAGGGGAGATTCATCATTCTCACCCTGGTAATGTGCATCAACAATTTGATGTGATAGGAATTTTGGTGAGAAAAACGACCCTCACAACTGAAATACTTAATTATGAGTTTCATCAAGGGAGCATATGAGTCTTTCAGGTACCGAATGGGAAAAACTCTATTGAGTTGTCTCAAATAACCAAGCTTGATGTATGGCTCATAATGTTCCCTATCAATTTGTTGCCTTTTATTCCACTGCTCTCCGACATTAGGAATGTCGATTGCTAGAGAAATAAACTCCGTTGTTAAGGTGAATGTCACACCAGCTAGAGTGGCTTAGCCATTATGTAGATGAAGCACAAACAACCTGGCCAACTCATGATGATACTTGACTCTGGCAACTATCTCACAGAACTGATAACAGGATTGGTGTTGGAAGCATGTGATAGCACGAGGGCAGGCCTACAGCTCGGAAAGTGAAGTAGGCTCCTCTCATATATGTTTGCCACCCTTGTGAGGTCTCCTTGGTGCATGCATTTCTGTTGGAGAGTCATTGTGTGTCTCTTCATCTCAATCATGGGAAGGATCAGACTCCATGTTTGCTAATGTGTGAGTTTTCTTGATGAGTATGAAGATATTTATGGTGTTCTTAGTTTTCTGCCACCAAGGGTAAGAATGTATGAGAGATTGCAGAGGGAGAGGGTATAAGGGGTTTTGGGAATGCTATGACAGGTTTTTGGGAAATAGGGGTTTTATGGAATAGTATGTAAGCTTAGGGACATCAATTAGGGTTTGGGGATTTTGTAGTTTAGGATTTGGGAAAATGGGAATTGGGGATAAGGGTGAATGCTTTTTTAGGAATATGGGAATTAAGGAATGAGTGGATGAAACTGAAAAATAAATGGAGGAGTTAAAGAGCAAGGGAGTGATGGAATAGACTTGGTAGAAAAAACATAAATACAAACCCTAGGCAATTGTTTATGAGCAAAATTGCAAAGAGGTAGGTTTTGATATTTTACACACTAAACCACCATAAATTCTAAGAAAAATTCTTTCACTAGCAAGGGAAGAACTCTAGACTTACTTGCATACTATAGGATTGAGAAATTTTGGAAATTTGAGGGAGTTTATGGTGAAATCAGGCTTGCTGATCTATGCGCCATGCCACTTATATGCGTCGTGCTAGTGTATTTTTACACTATGGAGGCCGGCCCAATAGCCCGCGCCTTCTCTATGTGTCGTGCCTTTCACCCAATGTGCCACACCCATGAACTTGCACATTTTTGTTGCAATTTTTCTCCCTTTGTTCAACACCGCCTTCTCTTGCTCAATCTTTCTTCTTGAATGCAAATGAGATTTTTGAATCATGAAAAATGATTTTTTATACAAGAGCTTTTGATTTTTCATTCATAAAACCCACTTTTGTAATGTTTGCATTGTGACTTACTTTTTCAACTCTGTTTTTTGGGTAGTTTACTTTATTTGTGCCTTTAATGAACTGAATGACTTGAATTTTTGTTTGCTTGTAGGGGATGGAGCACCCGAAGCTTGGCAAGGTGATCAAGGTTGCCACTGAAGTTATTTACATATGAAAGAACTAAAATTACATCAATTTATACAATAAAATCCTAAAATACTCTATTTTTCCTCAAAACAGGGTTTTGAGGAAAAATACATTTCCGAGCATGTGATTATGAAATTTATTGGTACTGGAACTTTATTCAACCTCCTCATGCGCCTGCTAACCGTTATTGGACATTTTGAAGACCTTTTTAATGAAACCCTAGACCTAATGAAACTAAAATCCTAAAAATTACTCTTGCAGATTTAAAGACAAAAAATGACTGCAGATGATCTTAACGAATGTAAATGGGCCAGCAAGTGAAGGGTATGAGGGGAAATTTACAACAAGCCACTACCATCAGATGATCCATGCTCCTAATGGAATGCAGCCGAGTGAGCGAGACACCTAATATGCAATGCAACAAGAGAATTTGATCTCTGATGGAGGGATGAAGATACTGACACTAACAAGGCCATCTCATATCATCAAACATTAGGTCTCCACCATTTGTTGAGAAGTCATTCCAAGGAAGAAGCCATTCATCACATAAGGGATGGTTTTTTCTTCAAACTGTGCTTCTAAGCAAGAAAAGATGAATTTGAAAAAAGTGAGAGAGATTTTTGTCCATAAGGCCTAGGAATAAAAACCTTCTTCAATTTTTACATAGGTGTCATAGTCTTAGAGAAAAGTAAAAAATACAGTTGCCTCAGGAAACTCAATGCACCTCTAGAGCGACCTTGGGAAAATCAAGATTTCTCCTAGCCTAGTTTGCCAAATGATTTGCTTGATGAGTCAACTAATAAATAGACAAAGAGAGATTTCCAAATAGCTATCATGAACTTAATTTGGAGTTGAGAAAGACCTTCAAAAGTTGACTGCAACAGCACTTTGCATTTAGGTAGCCTCATTCTGCACATTTTGACCAGTCTTGGGAGATTTGAATTTCGACAAGGCAAATGAACTCCAAATTGAAAAATTCAAGATGTTCTGGAAATTAGACTCAATAAGATTTCCAAGGAGCTATGACATGACTAATTTGGACATAGGGAAGGCCTTCAAAAGTTGTCTGCAAAAAGGCACTACGCATTAAGAGGTTGGTGCTATGCATTGGGCAAGCGCTGTGCATTAGAGCCATTTCTCCTTCACAAAATTTCACTGGCACTGTGCATTGGGAAGGCGTTGTGCATTGGGTTGGTTGCACTGCACATTGAACTGTTAAGCCTTTAAACCATCACAACTCATCCTCCATCACTTCTATTGCTACATTTATCTCCTACCAAGTAAGTATAATCACTTCTTGAGTTTAGATAGGGTTTTCATGCATGACTTATTGTTTTTTGCTTCCTAAAATTAAAACCCTAGTTTGTATCTCTACACTATTTTGCACCACTGCAAACTATAATTCCTTGCCTGTTTTTCCCAATTTCATTTTCCCTAAACCTACCCTTTGATCACATTTTTCCTAACTCATATTCCCTTCCCCTATTTTCCCAAAAAGCCTAATCCCTTTATGAAACCCTAAACCCCTCATATGTCAAACCATATTTCCTTTATCAATTCCGCTCATTCCCTTACCTCAACCAATCACTATTTTTCCCTTTACAAATCTCTTCATACTCATCTTTTCCCCCATCTATTAATCCACCATTCATCACATCATCCCAAAGAGACAAGCATGGAGAGAGACAGTGAGCCTGATTTTGAGGAGGACACCCTAACTGACAACTCTAAGGAAAGGATTTTGCAACAGAGAAAACCTCACAAAGGTGGCAAGATTATTAGTGAGGCTCCCATTAGTATGAGTGAACTACTTGCTTGCCCATTAGCCACCTCATGCTTTAGACATCAGTCATGTTTTGATTTTTGTGAGATGGTAGAGAGAGTTAAATTTCACCATGAGTTAGCAAGACCGTTTGTGACAAACTTGGACAACAATGTGGTATGTCTTGTTGGGGTTACATTTACTCTATCATCCACCATCATTACAAAGGCTACAGAAATTCCAAATGTAGGGGAGAAATGGAACAAGAGGCAAAATATTAATAGGGAGTATTATAAGCCTTACATCAAGGCCAAATACCATGGCAAAATTAGTAGAGTGTTTCCTTTTAGATTTTTGGAGGACCGGTATGTACTTTAGAAAGTGCAGCAATCAAATTGATGTCTAGTGCATGTAGATTTGATTCCACCATGAGTTTAGCTAAACCCTATCCTTTGATGAGATTTGTAGGATTTATCTACAAGTCATACTCTAGCATGGTTGCAATCCACTTTCCTCTTCTGCCTTCAGGATCTTCCTACATAGGAATTTCTTTAACTGCTACAGTAGGAACATAAGCAATGATGTGAGAATATAGAATATAAAATCGAAAATCCTTGAGAGGCTTCACCAAAGCCAAGGCCTACTTTTCAATGACATTGTATCTTAGTGTTGCATCTCTTATAGTGCGAACAAAAAATGCTATGGGCTGCTCATTTTTCTGATCTTTCTTCTACATTAAGACAACTGCGAATGTATGCTTAGATGCAAAAGAAAAGATGATGAAATCTGAAGTGTAATCTGGACTAATCAAAATTGGAGCACTAGATGATGAAAAATTCACTTCATGAAATGATTTCTTAGCCTCTAAAGATGATTTTACCTCACTTTCCTTCTTCAACATATTTGTCATTTCTTTCAAGTGCTCAACTAGATTAGGAATGAATCTTCTTAGAAAATTGATTTTCCCATTGAAATACTGAATCTCTTTCTTATTCCTTGTGAAGTCTAATTTTTGAATGGCCTCCACTCTTGAAGGATCAATGCGGATGCTGTCTTTAGAGATGATGTGTCCCAATAGCTTACCTTCTTCCATGGTTAACAAACTCCTCTTTGGGTTAAGTGAGATGCCAAACTTTCTGCATTTAAAAAAAACAATTCTTAAATGATGTAAATGATCTTCGTTAGACTTTGAAAACACGGTAACATCATCTAAATAGATAACTAGAAATACAACTTTTTCTTTCTCAAAAGCTATGTCCATAGCCTGCTGAAAAGTAGCTCCTGCATCCTTCAACCCAAAAGGCATCTTGGCATACATGAATGTACCCCATGGCATTATGAAGGTTACCTTGAGTTGATCATCCTTGTGTACTAGAATTTGGTTGTATCTGGAGTATCCATCTATAAATGACATCCTAGAGGACCCAATTACCCTCTGGAGTATGTGATCCATCTTGGGGAGGGGATAATTGTCTTTCAAGGACACCTTGTTCATATTTCTGAAATCAATACATAGACGAATTTCCCCGATCTTCTTTCTTACAAGCACTATATTAGACATCCATTTTGAAAATTGAATAGGGACTATGATTCCATACATATAAAGCCTATTTACCTCTTCTCAATTGATGTTAGCAACTTGGGATTGATCCTCCTTATTTTCTGGCGAAATGGCTTCTGATTGGGGTTAATAGGAATGGTATGTTGAATGTAATTTTGTCATAAACCTTCAAATATGAATAGTTCCAAGCAAATACATCAGCAAATTCTTTCATTAAAGATATGTACTTACTTTTTGTTTTAGGATATAAGGACTTTTTTAACCTGACCATTTTAGGATTATCTGTTGTGCCATGTTTACATCTTCAACTCCTTTTTCTGTAGGAACCATGGTGGGCTTCTTGGCAACATCATCTTGATCAAATAACTCTTGCAAAGGCACCAAGCCTCTTGGAATGTTATTGTCCTTGAGCTATAATAATTCAATCACAACTGAGTGGATGTCCGGATCATTCAAATTGGTTGCACCATCAATGTGATAATTCTGAAATTCTCCTTCCAATTTTATAAAATTGTCTATCTGTTTATCATCCCCAAACACTTGCCAAAAAATCATGTTATTTGGAATAGCTAGGCGATGTTTGACATGTTGTTAGCTTGTTGGGGCCTGACCCAGTTTCGGAGTTAACTAGCCAAAAAAATATATGTAGTAATGGCCCTTTTGGCAACAGTCCGTGGAGCGTAGGTTGAGGTCTCACCCGAAGTAGTATCGGGGGGGGGGGGGGGGGGGGGGTGCTGGAACCAGGTTTTCACACCGTGGAGATGTCTAATGGGGTTGATTCAGTCCAACTGTTAGTCCCTTCACATAGGTTACTTCGTGAACTTCCCTGGCCTTCACGCCATGATATATTTATCTTCACGCAACCCTAACCAGGGGATGTGGGGCTTCTGCGTTACTGGAGTAGTGCTCTGCACTATTTCCGTAAGTCACACCCGAGATATTACTTATCTTCTTACACCAGTTAGTTAACTTCGTGTAAATGGATGCCTTATGTTATATTTACTTATACAACACATTCATATGAGTTCGCACAAAAAATAAATAGTAAACTTGTAATTCATACCCAATAATACATAAAACAGGAAAAGATACACAGAAATATGGTAAAAATTCTATTTATTAATACTTCCAAGGGTTACAAACTCAACCTGCCCTGCGCACTCAACTGCAGGGGTCCACGCACTCAGCTGCAGACTACTAGGCCTCTGCGCACTCAGCTGCAGAGCCTTCCCATACTCTATGACCTAAAGACACAACTTACATGTTGACTCAATGCTTCATCGATTCCTTCAACTCATCTTGTTTCTCTTTCTATCTTCTACACTTAAAGCCTCATTCTATTTATACAATACCATGGTCCACAGACCATGGGTACATCTTTCAAACCGACATTACATTACAAAAACAAGGGAGGACAACCCTGTGACTCTATTATGACTTCGCACACCATGCCCACAAATCGCGGAGTATTTATAATGGACTCAGTCAAAACTTGGGTTTTAAGCCCCAAAACATGGCTTGGGGGGATTCCATGCCCAACAGGCCCCCAACACAAACATTGTGAATCACACTCGAGTCACTCTATAGGTGTGGAGATCTTCACATGGAGACCCTCCAATTCTGCTTGAACAACTGCAAGGTCGACAGCGCACTGAGCGGCTACCTATTGAATCTCCTGTACGTGTTGTTCTGAGACTGCGATGTCAAAACTGCTTCCCTGGATCTATTCCTGCATCCCCTGCATCTATTGATAGTCCCATGCCTTCTTTTAGCTCTGTGAGGCACGTTGACTATGATTTTGTTAGCTAGTTAGATAGTCAGGCCACCTGTGGAGGGCTTCAGCCGATTGCCATTCACTTTGCCTTGGAGAGGTTCTCTATTTAGCTTGACTAGCTACACCACACCTCCTTTTGTGACTTCCTTAATAAGGTACGGTCCCAGCCAATGCATCTGGAAATTTCGTAGGAATTTATCAAACTTACTATCATATAGTAACACTAAATCGTTTACTTTGAAGGTGCGCAACTTAATATGTTGATCGTGCCAGGCCTTTTCACACTGCTTTTGTACCTTCTAATGGAACCTAGCCAAAAAACATTCCTCTTCAAGTTCCTCCAATTGCACAAGCCTTTCCTCCAGGGCTCCGCAGTCTGTCATACCTGTGAGCATTGTTATGTGCAAACTAGGCACAATATACTACATTGGCATGACAACTTCCACTCCATAGACCAACTGGTAAGGTGTCTGTACCATCAGTTTCTTACACATTGTTCTATAAGCCCATAGTATTGCTAGTACACGCAGGTCCCAATCACTCTACTGTTTGTTGCAGACTTTGGTCAGCGTAGTCTCCAGTATTTTGTGAAATGCTTCTACTGTCCCATTGGCTTGTGGGTGACATGGTGTGCTTTTCTGATGATACACCTGAAACTCTTCGGTTAGTGCACTAGTTGTTTCATTCAAGAAATGTGTACCACAATTTCTCATCAAGATCTTCAGACACCCAAATCGTATTAGGACGTGTTCAAATAGAAACTTCGTAGCTATGGCAGCCATGCAATCTTTTAACAGTTGAGCTTCTGCCCACCGAGTCAGGTACTCTGTCATAGTGATAATGTATCACGTGCTTGTATTTCCTTGAGGTTTGATAAGACCTACAAAGTCGATAACCCACTTTTCAAAGGGCTGCAACATCATTTGTGTATTTAAAGGCATCTCGTCCCTCCGCAATGGTTTACCTGTTCTTTGACATACATCACAGGCCTTGCAATGTGCTTTTGAATCCTAATGAAGGGTTGGCCACCACAACCCTGCATGGAGGATCTTCTACATGGTTGCTCTCCCTGCATAGTGTCCTCTTGCAGCGCCCCCATGCACATCTGCAAGGATATGACTACATTCAAATTCAGCTACATAACTTTGTAGTATCTCATCATTGCCCTCTTATATAGGTGCCCTGCAATGACAGAAAATTTGCCGCATGCACCACCAATTCCTTCTTTTGCCACACAAAGTAATTTTTCAACACAGTTCCATTTGTGAGAAAGTAGATTATGTTGGAAATAATACTGAGAGGGGGGGTGAATCAATATTATCAAGTCAAATAATCCTTTTCAAAAACCAAATTGTATACGCTACTTCAGTTAATTAAACTCGCGTATATACGCAACTATTCAGAGGTAAACCAGCGTACACAGAGCAAACTTTTTAATTTTCTTAAACTTTCAGATGATGTTTGTTAATCTGAGATGCAGCATCAAACAACCAGTAACTAGAGACAGTAAAATAGAGCAGAAAGACAATCACACACAAGAACACCAGATATAAGGTGGAAACCCAA